>JAVQJS010120768.1:0-11475 GCA_036024795.1 Galaxias rostratus | reverse complement strand
GGGGGCTCAGGACTTTTATGCCCACAGACAGGAACTTCAGGAAGATGAAAGCCTGAAGCAAACATCTGGATAGCTTCCTTAGTTGTTTATTGCCCAGAGGGGGATGTCCTTGCAAAGTATATAGATGGGCTGAATCTGAATGTATTTCACCCTCCATTCGAGCATTGTCTGTTTGTGACACTGTGTGGATTGGTCCTTTTCATGAAAAGTATTTTACATGTATCTGAGTCTTATTAAACTTTTGAATTGAAACATATTCGGTTTTGATCTCACCATGTCTTAACTTAAGAAATCTCCCATAACACCCTCCACCACCCTGCCCCCCAAACTTGACCACCAACGCAGTGGTACAGGGCTGTTTGAAAGGTTTTTACCTCCGCGGGAAATGTCCGTCAAACTTAAGTTAACAATGCTACTGTCACGATAGATGGCTAAGATGAGAAGGATCCACTGGCAGTATTCAAATAAACAGACTGGTTGGTGTTGTCAAAACAAACTATACTTTTATTATTGAACAGCAGAGTGAACACTTAACAATGACTGCACAAAAACCCATCCACCTTAGTGCAGTATATATACACAACCCTGTGAACAATCAACCAATCAACCCAACTAAACCCACAGGTGACAAACATTAATTAATCAAGCCCCCGTGCGCTTCAGTCTGGTGTTTGATCGTGCTTGAGCGTCACAGCTACATGCTATTGCTGTGTTTAGTCATCAACGGGATATGCTATTGCTGCGTTATGTCAACAATACGTTGTGCTATTGTGGCGTTAACTCTTATTCCCAATCTGGGGTTTATTTAGTCGGTGTGGACGTTGAGGTGCTCCTAACCAGGGCTGTTCATTGCCAGGCCTATACCCTATCAACTGTGGCAACGCTCGGCCTGCGATTCAAGTCTTTGTTTCGGACCACTAAATCATTCTCCAATAATACCCTCTCTAGAGCCAAACGCACGCCGTTAGTGAAATACCATGCTTGACTGGCAAATGGTTGCTATTGGGGTCTTGGAGTTCTTGGGTGTTAGGAAATAACATTTTAAAATAAAAAATATAAATTCTTCATCAATTATGTGGGATGGGAATTGACTATATAGCTGAAGACTTCAGACAACCTCTTTTCGTTCTGTGTATGTATGTGTTTTTTGTGTTTTAGTTTTTTTGGACGGTAACGTGGAGTGTTTTATTGTGTGACATAATTGTGTGAGCCAAAATTGATAGTTTCAAATCCAAAGCGCCTGATTCTTTGGTGATAGATTGAACTAACAGGCATGGTATAGAACAGGTCTGTCACACTCAAGCACGCACGCACTCGGTAATTGGCCGCCTGAGATAACTGTACCGCCACCGCCCCCCAGGCGCGGCTGAAGTGAGAGATGGCCTTGCTGGTAGCTACAATTGGAGCAGATCAGCCACTGCTCTCCCTCCCCAACATACACTCACAGTACACTACTGCCACAATCTGATTTTCATTCTAGCACTAATTCTTACAGCTGTAAAAAATTCTCCTTTGAGGTCTTAACCTGAAGGTGCGTCCCCAGCGAGTATCAATTTCTCAAACAGAACTATGCTTCTAATTCTCTCCTTCTTGGTTTTAGACCACTCACTTCTTCTTTCTCACGGAGGGGCGCTTGTAAACACCCCCTTTCAGAGACAAATACAGATTTACTAACTTGATAAGAATGAAAACAATGTCAACCCATTTGAAAGTTTGTCTCCGTTTCGCTGTGACCCTGAGCGGCTCTTATCAGGGCTTGCGTTGGAAAGTAAAACCCTTCTACCATGGAATGTAAGGGAGGCGTGCGCACTCGTTTTTCTCAGCCTACACACTGGTGTTGACGTGTTACTGCCTACTCTAAGTTTACACAGCTGGCCACCACACGCCCATACACGCGCACAATCACGCACACGTGTGTGACTTTTACCAGTTAGTTTCCTCCTCCATGCTCTCATGCTGGCTTTCTGAACCGTCTCGGTTTCTTTATACTGTGGTTTCCCCATCCACACCTGTTAATGTTTAACACAAACCTATGGTGTAGTCTATCTGGTTTAAGACCAAACAGAGAAGAGGGAGCTTCCCTGTAGTTATATCCCCCTCGGGGCAACGTGACACTATGCGCGGGCGATAGAACGCTTCAGCGCAGACTGGTTATAACCGGTTTTCACTGTAGGTCAGGGCTTAGTTATTATCAACCCGCATTGGGACTCACAAGTTAGTTGCTAGGATCTTTCAGTTGTCTACTGGTCGTCTGAAATGCGGTTATCCTACTGGTGGATTTCCTGTAACCCTAATGATAGCACCGTGCCATCTTCTAAAAACACGGTCGTCTCATTGCCTGGATTGTACTTTGACGTGACATGCCCCGCCTGAGTTTACCTGCATTTTCTGCAACGCTAACAGGCTAACAACGCCAAACACCTGCGCGGCAAAGGTTTATGCAAATAATTACTTCCCTTAGATCCCTCCCAATGTCACTACCGTAGGCTTCAATACTAACATGCAAGTTGGTCATTGTGTTAATGTGAAAACGCAATAATAATCTAGATTAATTAGACACGTGAGCAAGGTGAGCATCAATAGAAGTCTTTAATAGAAAATAATAGCAAAGCATTTATACAAGGCAAACAGTTGACTTAACACTAAAAGACAACCAACCCATAGACTAGAGCTTAGGTTTACCCGCACTCCGTTAAATATGAATAATAAAAACCACAAGTTGTAAGCCAAGAGAGTGAGTCTACTGCATACGATAACAAAACATGGACAAGGAGGAGTTCAGTGTAACATTCTCAAGAATGACTCCAGAGATGAGGCCCCTTTCTGGACTTGAAGCTGCTTCGAAGAAAGTTGAAATGGGGTAACAGGGGGGGTAGCAGGGGGTAGCACGGGGGTAACAGCCAGGTGATGGGGGGGGTAACAGGAGGGGTGAGAGATCGTGGTGTTCGATGATAGGGTGGGTGGGGGGGGGGGGGGGTCTGCTAATTCTCTTTGGATCGATTCAGTGTCAGTTGGATCGCGGCTGAGTGGAGGAACCCTAGCTCTGAGAACGAGGAAGGTTTTTACGATGAACCTCATCATAACGACAAACGTTTTTATTCTCTGTGTTCAAACCGGACAGACGTGTTGGGTGAGCTAGGCAGGGACTGTGTGCTGCATGTCCTTCCTCTTCTACTCTACTCATCTTCATCTCAAACACGTTTCTCTACTTTCTCTGAACCTTCGTTCTTCGTACCCATCTTCATATCGACACATCTCGTCTCAAGCACTGGAGTTTGGTCACAATTCATCTAGGCCGTTTCCCCACTCCTACAATGAGAAACGATCTCACCCTTTCATAATCAGGGGCTACGGCACTTTAAAAATAAAAATGAATCAAACATTTTTTTGGGGGGGGTGGGCCACCACTAAACCTCGGAGCCGGCTTTGCTCCGGCGGTTCTTGGCGGAGCGGACTTCCTCCATCAGGTCCTTGAGGTACTGGATCTCTCGGCTGATGGAGTCCGCCTTCTCGCCCAGCTCCCGGTTCCGTCTCTCCAGGTCCGCACACTCGTCCAGCAGCACTTCCTGCTCCACCCGTTTCTTCTGCCGGTACCGCGTGGCCGCAGTTTTGTTCTGCTCCATCTTCTTCAGCTTCTTCTCCACCACTTTGGGAGCGCCGGACACGGACTTGACTTTGGGGCTCTTGGAGGCGGAGGAGGAGGGGGGGTCGGGTTTAGAATAGGGTTTGGTCCGTGAAGACCCGGCCGCCGGGGAGGCGGAGGGAGAGGACTGGGGAGGGGAGCGGCCCGACTCGATGCCGGAGTCGCTATCGCAATCGCTGGAGGCGTGGTGGTAGGCCGCGGCGGGGCCGGGGGCCGGTAGAGCGGGGGCTTCCCCCGTGGTGGTGAGGACCATCACCAGACGGCCGGGGGGGGACAGGGCGAGCACCACAGGGCTGACGGCCGGCGAGGCCTCGCCCACCACCAGGACGTCCACCTCGCAGCCCAGCTCTAAGGCGTAGGCGGGGGACGGAACGGGGGAGGGAGGCTCTGACTTGAGGGCGTCCGGAGGGGGCGCCTCGACGCGGGGCTCAGCCTCGCTAGCGAGCGGAAGCTCCAGGGGGAGAGGGGGGAGGTCGGGGAGGGGCAGCCCCAGGTGGAGCGCGGCGGGCGGGGCCGTCTCAAAGGCGTCCAGGTCCAGGTGGTTGTCCAGGGACGCCAGGAGCTCCATGGGGGAGCTGGGGGGATCGTCAGAGGAACAGGAGCCGATGAGGGACTCCAGGTCCAAGTCGCTCAGGTCAATCTTCTCTGTCATCCAGTCCATGCCAGAGAAGGCATCGTCTGTGGACAGGAAAGCAAGCCTTTCTAATTAAAGTCTCAGTAGTAAACAAACAACACAAACATAATGTATTTTTCTTTTTATCGTTTTCTTTTACACTTCTAACTTGAAGACGTGAGAAGCTAAAAGGGGCTGAACTCTACAAATGGAAGCCTTCCTCATAGCGCAGTGACTCAGGGGAACAAACGAACATCTACCCACACTTAGCTGGCAGAGGTCATAACACAGGGCTGAGCTTGAAGCCAACCTGTTTCAACAGGCGTGGCGTTTAATACGTGAGAGATAAGAATGTTTCCCGCCTAGGCAACGAGAGTGTGCTGCTTAATCACTTGGAAACCCGTTGGACAACTCATGGTTCAAATACTTGACGGTTAAACTGTGGGCTTCTCTGGAAGTCTTCAAACCAGATCCGAGTCCAACAACGACGGGAAGGGAAGCATGGTTGCTCTTAAAGGGGCTCTATAAGTACGATTTAGTTTGATCGAATTCCTTTGACATCGAGACCCAATGCGACTGACAGGTTGTGATTTGAACGGCGCGGTGGACTAGCTCACCTTTGTCATGGTCCGCTCTGACGTGGGCGTCGAGCAGCTCGCTGGCGGACAGCCACGGGAACGGCACGTCCTCCGTCCCGGCCTTGTCTCCGAGGAGCGAGGGAAAGGGAAGGGGGGACGGAGGGGGAGAGGAGGAGTAGGACGATAAGGACGGGTAGGGAGAGGAAGAGACGCAGGAGGAGAAAGAGAGGGGAGGCGAAGGCGGGGGCCTCCCCTCTAAAGAAGAGGAGGGTGAGAGAGCTTCATCGTGGTCCAGAGGGGGCCCCATGGGGTCACCCGTCAGAAAAGAGGATCCTAGAAGAGAGAGACAACACCTTTCAGCCACCAGGAAACACATTCAGCAATAAATACAAATAAAATATCATCTTTTTACACATTTGACGTATGGTCGAAGAGACACAAGAATTTCTTTGCATTCTTTTGCTTCTGTAAACGTTATGCATAGGACAATAAAAAACCTTGAACATTTAAATCACTAAATGGTAAAATGGGACTTTGTTCCAAGTGCCCAGTCACAATACAAGGGGTAACATAAAACATGGCTACCAGAGACTTTCCACATGAAACCCATTCAAAGTTCTCCCACAACGGACCGCGTCCAATCAGCGCCCACCGACCTGAGAGCAGGACCCGCGCGTCCTCCTCCAGCGCCAGCGGCAGGTTCAGGGCCATGGTTCGTGTGGTAGCTGACCAGCGTTAGCCGGGGACGGGCAGAGCGGTCTGAGGGGAGTAGTATGGAGTCGGGGCGTTCTGATGTGCTGTCGACAGCAGCTAAGCTGAAGGTGGACCCCAAGGGAGACCTGGATGGAGGGCACAGAGAGACGGAGAGATGACATGGTGGTACAGTAACACGATATGTTCTCACATTGAACGCCTTTATAGTCCAAGGTGAACTAACTCAACCTTTCACGATTATTAATCATTCATTAAGTAGAGAAAGAGCAAATCCAAACTCGGCAAAGACTCAAAAACGAAATAACTAGACAAATGAAACAATAGAAAATAAGATTATTTTCATCATAGTTTTTCCGTTCCTGTTGTCTTTTTGAGACACAGGTTCGGCCTGATTCCAGCACGGACTAAGAACCTACATTTTGAAAACACACATTCATGTTAGGGCTGATGGCCTTAGCACCACAACATTAAAAAGAGTGTGATTTATTTCGACAGCGAGAATGGAGTGCGTGTGCTATTATTGGCTAATCCCCTTCACTGGAAAGTCACACCGTCCTACCGGGAAACAAAACGCCCACCACCGGCGACGACATTACCTAATTTGGTCATGAACTCACCGTAACCACGCCTACTTGGTGATTCACAACAGAACGGGGGAGGAATACCGCCATTTCCACAACACACCACCATCTGTCTAAAAAGCGATGGCTGAGGTGAATCCAGTGAAAGCGCATTAAGCGCCATTTTGGGACTGCCACGTTGTCTACATGAGCGGGCGATATATACCACTGTGTTTATGTTTTCGCAATTTACAGACACAACATTCGATCATACGAAATCTTCCAATCGACAAACCGGCAGGCTCCAATAACCTGTCACATCAGTTAATCATCTGTATAAGCGTGTAAGCAATGTCACCTGACATTGACCATACATTTTGTTCCGAACCGATTCACTTTGCGTCCGAATTTCAAAAGTAACTATGAGTTAAGTTAATTCCAAAGTCCGATATAAAAACATGATTATTTTTAACAGGCAAGAGGTTAAACAAGTTATACTCAATTAACCACACCGGCTGTTTGAAATCGCCAAGTGGCAAACAGAGGTACAATTTACTTACGCCATTTTGCCAAAAAGAGCCAGTGCTTCACTGTTGCACTGCCGGGTTTTTGCCGCTGCAAGATTAGCCCTGCGCGCCTTTAGAAAGCCATTTCGCTTAGGAGAGCTTACGGCTTGGAATGATATTGAGTAGTACTTTTGACTAGAGGGAAAAGCAATTTCCGGTTGTCACATGAGCTTATATAGGTCCGCATCACAACCAAGCGTATACTTCCGCTGACAAATGTACAGATATATCTGTCTCTGTAAATGCGGTGAGTGGAGTTCAGAATTTCGCCCATTGGAACACTGAACTGAACCGCCCAGTCGGGCGAGGATGGACAAAAAGAGAACAGATTAGATTGTATTACTCCGCATCCTCGTACTGAGCTCACCTTGTGATAGGGCCTTTCGTGGATGTAGGTCAGATGCAAAATGTAAACACAGGAAGTAGAAACAGATATTATTATAATCAATTATAAACGATTATTATGATTATTATATTAAACATGCATTACACAGCGTAGGAAACCTTTCTGTATTGGCCTTTTCCAAGTTTCAATATAATTTAATAAAGATAATAATTTAATCCATATGGTGTATTGACAATAATTATAATTTGTAGAATATATGTAAATATTATTTATTCTAAATCCACGTTGCGTGACACAAATCATGATCATCCATCCATCCATTATCAGAACCGCTTATCCTATGCAGGGTCCCAGCCGACTTCGGGCGAGAGGCCGGGTAAACCCTGGACAGATCGCCAATCCATCGCAGGGCTAACACATAGAAATGCAGTAACCCACACACACATTTTCACACCTATGGGCAATTTAGAGTCACCAATGAACCTACGTGTTTTTGGACTGTGGGAGGAAACCGGAGTACCCGGAGGAAACCCACGCTAACACGGGGAGAACATGCAAACTCCACACAGAAAGGCCCTAATGTGGGGAAATCATGATCAGTGATCGCAAATTGAGTTTAAAACTTTTTGCCGATTTTCCGTGTGTGAGCCATGGTGCTCGAAGCAGGTGGAATGCGTTTGTGAAGTCGACCCTATTCTCCCGTAAATGTACTGCCCCCTGCTGGATTTTCAGCAACCTTGTTTCAATATTATAAATATGACAGCGAATCTGAAACTTCTGAATGGCAGTCACAAACAAATAACTCGCTAAGTGGGGTGCAGTAAAAAGACTTTGAACCCACAGGTAACTTGAAAGGTTAAATCAAAATGCCCCTCAGTCCAAAGTCTTGCACCTAACAGCCTTTGAATCGCAACATGGTGGTATGGCCAAATAAATGAAAAAGGCAAAAAATAAGTATTGAAATAACTTTATTATGCAGGTATTTAGTTATGGTTATGAAACGATTTCGAAATGCACAGTTAATTTCACCTGATAATAAGTTTTAAATAAAAAAAAAATCAAGGTAGGCAGAGATTCAAATGAATGATTATTTAGCGAAAATTAAAAGAAAAACCAAAACAACCAGTCATTTATTTAAAACCCATTTGATGCGCATATGGGCATCCAATCCATGTTTCATCTGCTCGCTCACCCCACGAATTTTCACGGCCATCTTTGACGCCATGCCCTTCTTTAACGCTGGTTCTTTATTTCCTGTAGTGTCAAATATGCCCAAGGCACAGCCTTCCATCAGCCCGGAGGCCTTTCTGTTGGCTTCTAAAGCACTGGACATGGCCTCAACTCCAACTACTTCCTGTTGTCGGGCTACATTAAATGACTTTATACTGACACCCTGTAGAGAGTACAAGTCATGCTGCCTAAGCTGCTCCCAACCGTCGTTGATGAACTTCAGAACAGAATCGAGGGACGACATCAGCCTGCTATACTCGATGTGGTTATTCTCAATCCTCTTCTTGTCCTGCGTCAGGTTCACCTGAAAACAACCAACATTTGTTTTGTACTTGTTTAATATGACCGCAATGTTTGCGAGTGAAAAAAAATACGGCTTAAGATTTTTGGGGGGAATTTAATTCATGTGTAGCCTTTCACCTTATTAGTAATAGCTGCTGTGGCACCAGTGGCTCCTCCAGCTGCAGTCACACCAACCCCAACAGCTGTTAGGGCTAGCGAAGCCCCGAAGGTAACCGGAGCGAAGAGAACACCTGCAACCATAGCAACCCCTCCAACCGCACCAACGGCACCCCCTGTTAACCCGGCAATCTTTGTTCCCTTGGAAACCTATAAAAATTAGCTGGAATTATGGGACATCGAACGTGAAACTAACTCAAACGCTTCATAACGGTGTAATAGTTGGACATATTCAAGGTCCGAATTCTAATCTGAGCGTTGCGGGGGTCTTTAGCGTTCGTGGCGGAGTTAAAGAAATGTGTGTTTAGACGGCGCACTGTATAGGGGACCCCCGCAGATGTATGACTAAACTGTTTTCATGGGAGTTCGGACCCCCTTTTTATGGGAGCTCAGAGCCCACACTACGCAAACAGACAAATTATCTAAATATTTAAATTGACTAAAAATACATACACATAATTATCAATAATGAAGTGCTATATATTAAGATGGATTTACCTTGTCCAAGTTGTCAGCAATGCTGTAAAGATCCTCAATGTGGCTCCTTAGCGTCTCACCATGCTTAGCCAACAGCAGTTGGTGGAGCTGCATGGCATTATGGATCCGATCAGCTTTCATGGTGAAGATTCTAGAAGCACGTTGGAACATACATTTAAAACGTTAAATTTTGAAAACACATTATCTTATAAACTTTACAAAGGCTGTATCAAAAGGTATATACTTACTTTTCTTCTGTCATCCAGGTAGATGTTTGGTCTTTGAGGAAGTGAGGCCATGCTGAAATACGACAAACGAATAATATTCAGTGAAACACGTTTGGGATAATGTAACGTAAATGTACCTTCATCTACTGTTGTAACACTCACGGTGGACTTTATCCCACCATTCCATCAGGCTCGTCTCATCCTGGGGAAACACATCCGATAACGAATATTTACAATGAAGCATAGATAATAAAACGTTTTAAAAATAATCGATGGCAATAAAAGCAAACAAAAGTGGTGAATAACATTTTGGGGACTTGCCTTATTTATCTAGGTATCTTAATAATAATAATAATGATAATAATAATATACATAATTCTATTATATTATTCATTTAGATCAATGTACCCAAATAAAATGCAGATAAAGAGAGCGAAGTGAAAGCTTAAAGTTAAAATCTCACATATCAAAACCGCACAGTTCAAGCATAGAGGCATTAAAATCTCAACAATGTCATCAGCCATCATACAAAACAATGGCACGAAAAATGTATAAGGATTGAATGGACTTGTGAATGAATGTCACAAACTATCCCATTCAATTTGAAGTTTTCATGGACCGTACTTCAAATAACGCTTGAGTGTACCTCAAGTCTAACAGAATGGCTTCCCTGGAACTATAATTTACAACTGTTACCTTTTATAAGATACATAAGTCTGGCTTTAAAACTCATTCCTAGACATGGATCTTGTGAATTCTTATTCTTTTTTTTCGCTTGATCTAAGGAAAAGACAAATTTACGTTTGTCTCAGGATGCATTTGTGACTTTCACATGAGACAAACGATATATTGAGAAACGTATGCCTTTGGAATTTCATAAATTATTGTCGAAAAAAATTGCTGTTTTTGTTGACAGCACTTGGCACATTTCCCTCTAGTTTCCTTTTAATTATCGCGCTCTCGCGTGGCACCACGGTGACTCAGAGGTTAGCACTGCTGCTCCACAGCAAGAAGGTCCTGGGTTCTAACCCCATTTCAGTCAAGGGCTGTGGAGTGTGCACGTTCTCCCTGTGTATTTGCAAAGTGAATGCCAGCCACTGACAGTTCATCTAGAATTGGTCTTTGTGTCCGATAGGTTGGGTGAGCAGGTCTGTCACAAATTGGCTGCTGTGGCATCACTCAGACTGATTGTTATCAGTCGATTGTTGGTTCCTAGCAAAGCGATCTTGTGTACAAGAAAGACGTTATATAAAATAAAGGGAATCTTTCCAATAAGTTTGACAGAAAAAACCGACAGGACAACCTTTTCTCTGTGGAAAACAAACATAATCATGGTGTGACACCAGTGAAAAATAATTACCAAATCATTGCGGTCATCAGGAGTATCACAGTCTTCTAAAGGAACCGTAGAAGGCCTTCGGAACCCAAACGTCTTCTTTGAAATTGAAAAGAACAAGAACAGATTATATTAGCAGTTTTCAGCATATTGAAACCAATTAATAAAAGAGGAAATAATATTTAACCTATACATAATCTTAGAAATATTTTTATGGGGGGGGGGGACAGATTTATTAGGAAAGGTTCATATAGAAAATCAACTGTTGATATAGTACTGTGCAAGCGAATTAGGCATGTATTAGATTAGAAAAATATGCATACATGTTCGTTTATTATTATTTTATAAACAAGTCAAAAACAAAGAAAATCTATAGCAAACCAATATTTGGTGAGAAAACCTTTTCCCATTAAAACGGCATCCCCTGCCTAAAACGTATGCACAGTACTGTACATATCCTTTTCCTCTCTAGACCGACCGGAGGGGCATCTGTAGGAGTTCTCATGGGAAGCACCGACTGCAACGACGAGCGTAGCTGCGCCACGTTGGGAGGGTCCTAAGAGAAGCACAGGGATGTGTTTCAATCTAACTGTGATTCTATTCCGACTATGCAATGCATACTATTGCGACTATTCCTTTCAGTTCAATTCTGTGTAAATATAAACAAAATATTACAACGTTGAATTATGTGTAAATATATATAACATATTACAGAGTTGAATCATG
>JAVQJS010120761.1:0-15126 GCA_036024795.1 Galaxias rostratus | reverse complement strand
CCCTTACTTATTTGAGCAAAAAATAAACCAAGGGTATAACAATTTGTCATAGCCTTTATCAGAAATCTGAATTTCCATTGTGTTGTAGTAAGTGTTTAAACATTGCATAGTGTGTATGTGCATGACTAAATTAGGCTTGTGGATTGCATCCAAGAGCACAGTTGGTATAAAGCACAACAAGACACGTTCATTAACACTTTCTCCTCCAGTATACAACATGTGACAAGCTAGTGTAAAAGACCAGCTTAGTGTTTGCAATTCACCAATGCAAATACTCTCCGTGGGAGTTACCTCTTCAAATCAGTAGGGATCTTGTTAAGAGACCAGCACAACCAAAGCATGTGGGTGCTCATGTTTGTTCAAAAATGTGTTGAAATAAAAAAGAAAAAGACAAATGGTCAGTGTTACCCAGCAACATAATCATTGCAAGTGTGTATTGACATTGCAATCAGCCTACCAACTGAATCATTATGCTTATCAATTACCAATCAGTTAATCAACCAATCAAGTAATCTGCTAATATAATCAGCTATGGTTGTGCTGTTCTACAAGCCCCAACATATCAAACACTCTCTCAACCTGGCACTTCTCGCCAGTGCATCTACTATGTAAAGTAATATTTGCAAGTAATCCACTAACCAAAGATGGGTTGCAGTACGTCAGGTAACTTCTGTAGCATATAAAACAATGTAGCTGCATCTTTACTGCAAATACAATTCTTATATCTCATAGTCAAGCACTATAGATACCATAAATATGTTCCAAAATGTATCTACAGGTAAATACGTTTCACAGATCAAACCCACGTATAAAGTAGAAGTGGTATTCTCTTTACAATCAAGCGTTTTTAATCTTTGCAACAAAAAGATGTAATAAAACATTCACTGGAGACAGAAATAATAATAACAATAGCTGTTCAGATAATGAAAATGATGATCCAATCCGCATTAGAGGATTAAGTTCAGTCTCGAATAATTGTGTTTTATAACTACACAGTAAGGTAATCTACAAAATAATATGAAAAGGAATAATAATCCAATTAAGTTTTTTTATTTTTTTTACGACTCACGGTTGGAACAAAAACCCACAAAGTAATTTGCAAGGAGACAGGCTTATTTGAATTCGTCGTGACTTGTAAACAAGGAACGTCGAGCTTCTGAACAGACACTATGGATGTATATTGCGTGCAAGCGAGTGCCAAAGTCCAGCTGCCAACAATGACTTTCCAAAACACATCTAAGTACCTGAACCGTAGCCATGATTTAACATTGTAAAGTGTAACATGACACCATAAAACCTTTGTGCGACGACTCCACTGGCTGTTGCGAGAACCCGTGCCAGTTCCAGGTGATTTGGGTGAGTTACATCTTATGGAGGACAGTTGTTGCGTGAAGTGAAAACAATTAAGAGGAAACAGTTTCCAATTATGCAGGCACGCCAGGAAAATAATTCCCTCTCAGAAGAGTAAACACCTCGAAAATACTTCAAGTCCCAACACGAGCTTTGTCCTCTGCTTGAGGTGCAAAAGTGCACATAAAAAAGCACAGATTCTCTCATTAGGGTATTTGAGAAGCCGTCTCATTTTGTTTACGCTTTTATTTATTTTAAACGATGTGGTTTGCTACTTTTAGGCAACCGTCTGTTTTAGTTTTGGTCTCCAGTGAATGATCCATCCATCCGAAGAATATCAGATTGTTGTCCATCCACCCAAAGTAGGACAAAAAGATCAAAGTGTTTGTTCATTTTGCCAAACAGTCTATTCCGTGTGAACTCAGACTCGTGTGAAGCGTAAAGGGAAGCAGAGCCCCACCTTATTTATGTAGTTGTCTTTGCACCAGCTGCATGCTAGCACGGTTCAGACAGGAGAGAGTCGATACGAGGTAAACACACAACACTGACTTTTAGCAACGAAGCTCTCTGAAGAGGAGAACGTAGCTGTTCTTGTTGTCAAAACATTTCACAACAGTCTTTTCTTGTTATGAATGATAGATTTACAAATGACAACATGTATTTCAGTAGCACATTAGTAGTTCGGCCTTCCATAGGGTCTATGCAGGGATCATTCTGTTCACTATATTAGCAGATTTTTCATATAATTATCCACACCACAGTCAAAAACATTTACTTGAGTGTATACCGATCAGTTGCACTGCACTTCTACATGACCTTTCTACCTCCTCTTCCTCAATGTGCCCACTCTAGCTATACTCAGTCTTGATAATTAGAACACACATCAGAGGACACACTAAGCAAGGATGTAATTGTAAAGACCAAAAAATGTGTTAATTTACCGTGTTTAATTAAAAATCCATACCAGGTAGCTAATCTCAATTGAATCACAGCTAACGCTTTCCTTATTGTTTAAAGCAGTATGCGGGAAGATCAATAAGCATCTGACTTCAGATCCTACAAACTGAAAACATGTATTTCAGACAAGTATGTCTTGGCACTATGTGCACATGTCAGCTGATCTAATATAACATCCATCGTTCATTAACGACAAGAATTTGGTCTACATTTATCAAATTAAATCTGACATATCATTGTGCAGTGCAAAGGTAAACTTGATGGTGGCAAATGTTTTTAGAATCGTCAAATGTGGGGAGAAAAAGTGTTGTTGACAAGCATGCAAGAAAATGACTAGCATGCAAGCAAACAGTGAAGAGTTTCCAAAAGTTACTAAAAAGCAGCATAGGTGATTGGATTGTACTTTCCAAAGTAAACAGTACAAATGAAACATACAAAGGTTTTTAGCTATAATAAAAGATCACGTTCATTGCTATACCTTGGCAAGAGTACTAACAATATAGTGCAGGCATTAGGTGTGATATCCATACTCTGAGTGATACATTGTCTTTATTGAGGAGATATTGCAAAACATACATAGGTGAGGAGGAAAAGGTCTGCATGTACGTTCAAGAAGTAAGATTAGCAAACAGATTTACTCCAGCCTGCAGGGTTTGATGCAAGGCGATCCCTGATGAGCTGACAGTTTTGAATGGGAGTGTCGACAGTGAGGTTCCTTTCATGCAATGACATGACAGATGTTGGATCAGCAATTAAACATCAGATTTATAAATATGTATGCTTTGGTCTCACAATGATGGGGAAGTGATAACAGTAACGAGAACCTTGAATAATGCAATCTTGCTCCATGGTAAATCACAGTCCACAATGCCTGCCAACAAAAGCCTATTGCCACAGGATTTATTTCTATTGGTACAATTGCAGACAGCATACAGAAAGAATCAGACCAGTGGTAAAATGAGTATGAATCAATTATTCTCCCATGGATATTAAACTAACTTTATCCGTTTCACAGTAAATGCTGCCTGCTGTCTATTCACAATTTAACAGGCCAACTGAGAACGTATCCGCGTGGGTATTTCATACATTTAACGTTGAGTAATAGCTTTCACTTATATCAAATTTGATAAGCCGCTTACTTTGGCGACTGAACGTGGCCCATAATCTTATAAATAGGCCAAAGATAGACTATCTTCGTTTTTATCTGCACCCTGTGTCCCTTTCAAGGTTTCACTATAGCTAGTTGGTTCCTTTAACCCAGTTCCAATTATCATTACATCCACTCTATGCTCTGTGTATGTATGCTCTATGCTCTGTGGAATTCAGTGATGGGAATCAAACAGCTCTGCTTAGCGATTAGAGTCGGCTCTTTTGGCCCCCAAACGACTCTTCCACTTTTGTAATTCAGCCACGTGTAGCAATGCTTTCCCTTAGGATTGGTATATGTGGTATTATATCACTTCAATTATTCAAAGTGATTCTATGAAACCTTATAATAATATAGATATTTACAGTATACCGGCATGTTACATGGAAAACTTTAAATAATATCAAACACTAAAGGCTTATCACACGTGTGTATTGATCGAAGATTGTATTTCCAATCACTATCCAAAACATAAAACCAATCCCCCAAAAAATATCACACACAGATCAGAACCTGGTGTGCCAGCTCAGGAATTAAGAATATACCTCAATGGGCAAAACAGTGCATACAACTATTGTTAGCTGTCCTGGTAACATTGTCCTGGTAGATGGACAGTGAAATATTGTCTTTATGGCTGTTCGGCATTAAGGGAAACTATATTTAGAGGGGGTAAGCCTGTTTCTTCTCGTTGTCATTAGCTACCCTCTTTATGAGGGGGTTTGTTCTGATGGAAGTGGTGTTGCCACAATGCGGTCTCCCTGCCATCACTTTCACAAGGAGGTGCTTCATCAAAAAATGGCGGCACACATGTTTAGTAGAATTCAGACATTTAAAAAAACAATATCAAATGTGGGTTGAATGAAAATCGAGCCTGAAAATTATTTATGGCATGCGCGCTATTGCGAGGATGTGGTCTTGAATGGAACGTTTGTGAGGCCTGCTCAATTGGAATGTTTTCTGTTCACTCTGACTGTATGTAAGAAATATGAAAACAAGGCCATGCAAACATTAAATTCCTGTTCACCAAAAGCTCTATAAAACACATGTAATTTACATTTATCTATATAGAAAAGACATTTTCAAAGTTCTACATATAACTTTGATATTTTTTTAATACATGTAACACAATGCAAAAAAATCAAATACCAGCAACTGTACATGCAAACGTGTACATCATTTTTATGTGTGAAGGAGACCGGATATGGTTTTTGCTTTAGTTACCTGTAACTCACTTACTTTTTTTGTAAGGGTTCAAAAATATTATTTTTCAAAACAAATGCACGGTGTCCCTGTGTTACAACCTACGCTGCAGGCCGAGGTAAGTTGTAACAAGAAGACAAAAATAAATAAAAGCAGGCTTCAAAAGTGGGTTAATTCAAATAGTAGAACAACACAGAACAATGTCTCTCTCTGTGACTCACCATAACACAAATTCATTTTCTTTTTGAGTGTGTGCAAGGGTGCGTGTGTGCGTTTGTGTAAATGAGTCTACAGGAATGCATTTATTTAACTGTTACAATGCTTAATTAATATACAAATAAAACAAGGTCAATGTGTGTGTGTGTGTGTGTGTGTGTGTGTGTGTGTGTGTGTGTGTGTGCGTCCGTGAGCATGCATTCTTAATCCGTTACAATGGTGACAAATTAATGGTGGTTACCCTGGAGTGCAGGATTGCATAGAGAGAATACATAGGGTGCATTTAATTAGCCACACTATGTGCAAGGTTTGTATAGGAACACAAATGTTTTGTTGTCTGACGTCCCAGAATCCCTTTTAAAATGAGTTTATAACCCACCCCACCTGTCAGCTATTGTTCATCAAGTTGCATTAAGATAGAGGTTTGAAATTAGCAGGGGAAAAATGCATCCCATGTTCATCTACAGGTGAATCTAAAATTAATTATGTAGTTTTATAAGCAATGTTATACGTACCAAATAAAATATAGTCGGTCTTGTTTTTTTTTTACTTTCTAACCTCAAAATCTATTTTTATTTCATTATAGATTGTACCTGTGAATATTTTCAGCCTTGACAACCACCATGTAGGATCAGGGAGGAAGTAGTTATACATTTTTCATATGACTTCCTTTTACTCCTGGCCAGTGGTGTTACAACTCTCCCAGTGTTACAATCAGTCATGGTCTCCCATGGCCCAACAGTAGTGTACTACATACTGCATGGTTGGTTATTGACTTTTCTGAGTAAACCTTTCCATAAATGTTCAAATTACTGTAAAAACCAAACAAAAAACCCCACCAATAACTATAGAATCCATGTGAACGAAACTGAAATTGTTATTACAATAAGCGGTCAAAATCAAGAAAGTTTAACAAAACGTAAAAATTTCCAGGAATTTCCAGGGAAAACGGTCGACACATTTTGAATAATAGCGGGCTCACACGATTGCATAGAATGCTTTCATTTCGGTGGCATAGGTCAAGTTACTGACTTAATAACTTGGTGTTGATGCAGGAGAAGAGACTTTTATGCCCCATGAAATAACGAACATTTTAGTTACAGTTAATAAAATCTTAAGCAGTTTCAAGAAATTTGCCAAAACAATTGAGAAACTGTAATTTATTGACACCATTGATGCATTTCAAAATAACTACCGTGGGAAATCCAGCGAATACCATACTTGCCCTTGGTCGGACTCATCTAACAACTTCAAATTAGTTTCAACAATGCACAATGCAACGACAGAAAGATCGGGAATATCCATTCAGGTCCATGAGGGACATACTGAAATCACTTCAGACGCTATGCGGTTACATACGAATCACGAAATTGTGTTGGTTCTGCATCAAAGGCTGGCATCATAAGGCTTTTTTCGCGGTCGGCGTCGCACATTGTTCCGTTTTGTCTTCTATATGACCAATGCTGACTAAAGCCGTATTACATAACCAATTTGTCTGCCTGAGATGGTTGAGCTGAGAGCTGAGAAAGCTGAGAAAGCTGCCCGCCAGGCCTAGATGTCATGGTATCCGCCAAGTGGCGCCTGTGACCTCCACAAAACCCTACAGTCCCTGTATACGGTCACAGCTGAACTCTCGGTGCCGCTATTGCTGAAAATGTCTTTAGAAGCTCAAGTTACGATACGCCCCATCTTTAAGCCAGAGTATGTGCGCCGTTAACCGAGGACAACGGGATAGCAAACGTCCTGTGTCTGCCCAGAGATAAGCGTTCTCCTTTGTAAGTTTATGCTCCTTTAATTTAAATGTTACAATTTAAAAAACAAATGAATGTGAACTGCCTATATAACCGACTTAAATGTTATAGATAAAACAAAATAGGGCTTCGCGAGCTACTCTGACGCGCCTGTACCGTGAGGTCAATGACGCTAGTGTCTTTCAAATAGCTTAGAAGTATGTATTATGTGACACTAAAGTCTGTTTGTAAATTTATTTTTGAAAATACATGTTAGTGGGTTCAAAAGCAGTATATCATTTATTTTCTTTGTGTTCTCTGTCAACGTCGGAAGCCTGTTGCTTCAGTGTCCCATGGATGGAACGGGAAGGAGGAGGAGTTGAGAAAAGCGGATTGCCCCCGCCTCGCACCAGCTCCACATAGCCTAATAGCGTGAAAAACAATAGTGTGTTGTAAACATCGGCTTTATGATCAAAGCACGTAGTAGTAAATTGCGTTTTACTTTAGTTAAATCTTGTGCTCAAATATCTACTTTCTTTTATCGCTTATTATTATTGAATGAAACGTTCCTATCAACCCGTTATTCGACAACCTGTTGGATTCAATTCGCAATAGCCTAAACTGTGTCTATGTCAAGTGTTTGGCCAAGTGTTTATACATACATAATTTTACGCAATAAATATATAATGTCGCAATTAAACGATGCAAAACATAGAAAAGTCGCTGATGTGCTGTGGATTTCAGCAATTGAACAGAATGCATTTATCATAAGACATCATGACAGCCATTGTTACATTTACAATCACGATAGTTATTTTTCTACAATGAAAGCGTTGATAAATATCTTAGTAAGTCGATGCTTTTAGTATAAGTCATCAATCTGATAACTTAATACAACCGTTATGAATAATTATTTCGTGAGTCATTCAGCGATATGCTGTTATCGACAGATTTTTGTAGAATAATATCAATCACAAATTCTTAAAGAATGCTGTCATTCAATTTAAAAGGCTATTTATAATTTGACCTCACCTTCCTTTGGGATGTGACAAGCCAATGTCAAATTCAATTAGGGACTGGCCTGTGAACAGCAATAGCAGATGTTTATTAGAAAATAAGAGCATTAATGCCATACACTTACATAAACAACATACAGCGTACGGTGCACAATCGGTGTACAGTGTATGTTAACTTGAAGATTTGATTGTTACTCAACAAATGGTTCAGTGGGCAGCACTGTTGCCTCACAGCAAGGAGGCCCTTAATTTAAACCCAACCTGACCCAATAGACTTTCTGTGTGGACTGTGTTCTCTCCATGCTGGTGGGGGTCTCCTCCTACTATCAAAAAAATATGCTCCATACTCCCAACATAGCCCCGAGCCGTCACTGTCTATCCAACTGTCGGTCTGTGTGTCCTATGTGTGTGTGAGCAAGTGTGTCACAATGTGTTGGGTGAGCAAGTCTGGTGAAAATTGGCTGCTGTGGTAGCACTCTGTGGAGTGTTTGGTAGCTGACCATTTGTTGTTCCTTCTGTGTATTTAACTGGCAGCCAAGTTGTGTAAAGTGATTAGAATCTGGAGAAAAGCACAAAATACAATCAATTCTTACTAATAAAAAACTGTAATTTGGCTTTTTCAACTTGGTCATCATCATACAGTTATAATGCTATATAGAACCTGTATGACACACAATCGTTCTTTGCAGATCTTGAACCGAGGACCATTTTAGGGGGGAAGACGCATCTAATTCATTAGCAGATACAACCAGAAATGATTGAAACAATGGGTAAGTCATTTTGGAACCACTGTTTACTTCCAACAACTGTCAATATTAATCCATTGTTTGCCAGACTCAATGTTTTGAAGATTTTTTTTTCTTCGCCCCACATTCTCTTTCCATTGGCTCTGTGAGGTTTGTTTTTCACATCTCACTGCCTCTCTCCCCCACAAACGAGCCTACTATCACCGGGTCAACAGCTGACATCTGATCCTAGCCAGACTTCTCTGTTCCTATCTTTCAAACAAACACAGACCCCTCTGATGGGATTCCAATGATGTATGTTAAAGCTGGACCAACCAAAGCAGGAGACACGTTCACCCAAAATGCATGAGCATCTGACAGCCAGACCTCTCTGGCTTAGACACCCCAGTTATCTGCTTGTTTACGGCCCTCTGTTCAAATAATGAGGTCTCTCAGACCAAACAGTGCTTTGCACCTTGAGCACGCCCTATTACTGTAGGTGTTAGTCACAGTCCGTGAGCCACGGAAATTGCCTTGTCCTCGTCCAGAAGACCTTCGTTGCCGGGCCCCAGCCACGCTAACAAGCCACTCGGAGGAAGGGAGAACAGGCTTGAATTGTTGGATTGTGGAGCTTATGCAGGGTCCAGTAAGCAAACTGTGGAGGGTTGCTCTCTTTTTATTCGTCTCTCCCCTTGTTGCCAATTCAAGGGCCCCATGGGGTCTCTCTGTGGAACAAAAAGCACAAGTACGTGGTGGAAGGATCTTTATGCGGCAAGCGAACTGACCCCGCGGAGAGTATTTCTCTGCCTCTTGTTGGTGTTTGTGGAGCAAACCTTAGAACCGTGCGACTTTGGCATTCCGAGCTGCAGATCAGCGCGTGGACCGTAGCCAAGCCAACTGGTGGTGGGTGGTGGGGTGGTGGGTGACCCTCAGGTTCTCCCATCATGAATGATTCACGCACGGCTCTCCACACGTTGGGTAGGCATGTTTTTGTTCGCCGTCACGTCGCAGGGGTCTCTTAGATTTCTCGGCGTGACTCAGAGGCGCACATTCTCAAACTCGAGAAAGAGCGCAAGACCAGGGTCAGGCTAAAGAACCCTGTTCTAGACTCTCTGGCCCCCACAAGCATAAAAGGGCATATCCTCCCCCGTGCTTAATTCCATTGCAAAAACAGCCATGCCACTCCAACTTACCAGTGCCTAAACCCCACTCACTACCTTCTTCCTCTGCCCGACACTAATCAACCTCCCCTACCACCCCTTACGTCTCTTATCTCGCGTTTTCCCAGACTCGATCCTCCCCCCTAGTCAGCTCGCGCTGTCACTTAAAAATGTGATGATTTGCAGATACGCAGCGAGCCTTGCAGGCGGTGGAGCGTCTCCAGGCCAAGCTGAAGGAGCGGGGGGAGGTGCCCACCGAGGAGAAGCTTTGCCTGCTCAAGTCGGTTCTCCAGAGCCCCCTCTTCCACCAGATCCTCGCCCTGCAGAAGTCTGTCCAGAGCCTCAAAGAGCAGGTGGGCGTGACGGGGGTTTTCATTTTTGGAATCTCCCTTCATATCATCAAGCCGACTGAACTGTGCTGAATCCTTATGTGTTTTATTTGTGAGAGATAGTCCTCACACACAACCAAATAATTAGGGTAAACTCAGATGCAGGTAATGTTGTAAAAGGCCAAATGTAAATAAGTAATGTGAAGCTTATACAATTCTAAGCTTTCCTTGAGTTGTCATGACAATAGTGGTCAGGAAGTTAGTGAGAACTCAACTCCTGCATCCGCTGTGCTTTCCATCCTTTCTCTCTGTCAATACGAATTGTTCTCAGCAGTAGCTTTTGTATGGAGCATGCTATCGTGAAACACTGGATCAATCACTTGATAGCAATTTTACTCCGTGTTACAGGCAATCCGCTGTAACCAGCTGTGCTCCTAGAGCATTTCTATTGAATTATTTTCCAATTTGGGCTCACATCCAGACAAACCTAGCTTCGCCCCTCAAACCTTGTCTTGTTGCAGTCCGTTTGTGGTCACGGGTCATTGCATCCAGATATAATAAAGTTATATAAGCAGACAGTCAGCCAGAGCCTTCCCGACTCACTCTGGCCCCTGAGAAATGGAGCCTTTCTGAATGTTGGCTCGGAGCTCACAGGTCACAGTGGATATAACTACCATAGGTAAAGGGGCCAGGCTGAAAGCCTGAGTTAATGAAGGCGAGTGTGTTAGCCATGCAGTTGCAGGGATGCTGGAGGTTTCGTATCCCACATGGAATTTTGATTAAAAAAAGCACTGGAGGCATTTTTAGTGTGTGCCTGGTGTTTTACTTTTTTTTGTGATGTGTTACATTCCACTAGCAATCTTGTACGAAAGAGAGAGAGAGGGAGAGAGAGAGAGAGAGAGAGAGAGAGAGAGAGAGATAGAAAGTGAGAGAGAGAGTGGGAGATCCATGTATCCATGTGTTACGTTGTGTGCATGTCGCTTGCTTTCAATTTGAATCCAACAAATTCCTAACAAATATGTTTATCAAATTAAGGAGATTGAGAAGGAAGACACGCCAGCACACACACAAACACACACACAGGCACACGCAAACATTTCGTGAATAACATTTTATCTTACATTTTTGTACGGGAGTACTCAATAACAGCACTTGCTGGCTACCTTAGGCAGACCCAATTTGTTTAAATGATGGCGTTTGTGTTTTCCCTCCAAGCTAGTACCAGGGCTCATAAACAAACCGTTGCTTGTCTGCCCTTGCTAGCTGGGCCTAGTGCTCTGTGCGTCGCCATGGCGACGGGGCCTGCACTCTGAAAAGAGAAGCGGCTGCCAGCGTGTGAAGTGAGGCAGAAACTATTTCTTAAATGTGCAAGACCCAAACTGGAACTTTAATCCTCTTAGCCAGGCTGGCTACAAAGCTGGAGTATAGGGACATCCACTCGTAGCATGCCATGCTAACGTTTTGTTAACGAAGACAGAACTTGTGAAAAAAAAAAAGATTTCACGTGCTCTCTAAGCTGCTACTAAATTCTATGTTTAGCATGCTAAACAAACTGAAGCAACACATTTGGAAGGACCACTTGAATTAACGTGGCCGTCTTTCAAATCCAGTGTTTATATGCTGAGTGCCATGCATTGCGCCTTTAGTTTTGAATTGCCTGTGAATGCATTTACATTGCTCCCTAAAGTTAACGAAATCCCAAAACATTTTAAACTATACATATTCATGTAACTCATTTGTGGCACGCATAGTGTCATTATCACAATTAAATGGGATGCATATTAAGGCTTCCAGATGGCTAGTAAATCTCCCCCACCATGACAGAAATATTGCTTTTGGAAGCCGAGTCATTGTTGGAACATCAGCTCCGAAGCCATTATCTGTGAAAGATTAGACCGCTATAGATTCAGCTAATCACTGTTGGATAACAAGCTTTCCTTCCCCCCACTGAAGCATTGTGGCCTCCACACTTGCCGGCCACTTTATTAGGTGCGCTCGTTCGACTGTTTGGCAAATATCTAACCAGCAGCAACGACTCACTGTCAGGCGGGGCCGGTTTAAGTATTTCAGAAACTGCACATCCACTGGCCATCTCTGGCGGTTTTAGAGATTGATCCCAAAAATTAGAAAATAATAAATAAATAAGAAATACCCAGTATGTGGTACGTCTGTGGGCTATAACGCCTTGCTGATGGCAGAGGTCAGAATAGCCCGACTTTTAAATTGATAGAATAAGTTACCGCTCATTACAACCAAGTTAGGCAGAAGAGCATCTCTGAATGCCCAACAGGTCGATCCACGAAGCAGAGGGGCCCCTGCAGCAGAGGACCACACTGGATGCCACTGCTGTCAGCCTATAACCCAAAGCTGAGGCTACCATTTGCACAGGCTCACCACAAACGGGACAATTGAGGAACTAAACGAAGGAAAAAATGGTGCTTGGTCTGATGAGTCTCAGTGTTTGCTGCCACATTCAGATGTGAAGGTCAGAATTAGGCGTGAACAACGTGAAAGCGTGGCCAACCTGCCTGGTATCAACAGCTCAATCTGGTGGGGGTTGGTACAATAGTGTGGGAGATTTTTTTTCTTGTCACACTTTGGGCCCCTTAGTGCCAACTGAGCGTCGTTTAAAGGACACACACCCGACCTGAGTGTTGTGGCCGAACGTTTCCATCCCTTTATGGTCGCACTGTACCCATCTTCTAATGGCTATTTCTAGCCGGATAATGCACCATGGAACAAAGCTTACATTATCTCAAACTGGCTTCTTGAAAATGACAATGAGTTCGCTGTACTCAGAAGGCCTCTACAGTCATCAGATTCCCATCCGAATGAGCACCTTTGGGATGTGGTGGAACGAGAGATTTGTATCGTGAATGAGCAGCCGGAAAAATTATCTGCAGCAACTGAGTGACGCTATCATGTCAATATGGACCAAAATCTTGGAGGAATGTCAAGCACCTTTTTAATCTATACCACAATGAACAAAGGCAGGTCTGAAGTTAGGAGCTGGTACCACCTCCCAGCAAGGCACTAGCAAGGCACTAGCATTGTACAAGCATTGAACTAGCAAGGTACTAGCAAAGGACTAGCATCGAACTATCAAGATACTGGCAAGATTGTGTAATAGCGCTTTGAGTGACTGATAAGGCGCTTAAAACTAAATAAAATGCATTATTATAATTATTTATGGAGATCCTAGCATCATACTAGCAAGGTATTTATCGTAAAGGGATCGGTGAGTGTAGACCTATGCAGAAGTTGATATTGTTGAGTACCAGTGAGCAGGAATGACTCCCCAACAACCCTTTCTTTGGCTCTACGTAGGAAATACAACCAGAACAAAACTAGAATTGACCGCATGTACCAACATGCATGTCCCAGGCCCTGTGTGGCATGTGACAACCCAAACTAAACCACAGCACAGGACAGGACCAAACTCACTAACTTACACGTAAATGCATATAACCCATATAGCCATACAACAGCAACAAACAACCAGAACTAAAGGAGCCCACAAAGCCTGCAGGACGCCGTGAGCACTTGCTGCTCCGCTGTTTGAATATTAATAGAAAAGTGACCGTGGGGGTTTTGGAACAGACTGTAAATAATGTAACACGTTGTATTGTTTGGTTGTTTGTTTTATTTAGTTGTGTTGTTTGTTTTATTTCTTAGTATTATCATTTGTTATGTGCCTTTTGAATTATGCAAAATAGACATAGTCTCAGCCAGTCCACTGTGTCAATAAATAATGAAAATCCTCCGCATTTAGATAATTTCTTTTGTTTTTCTGTGGGTATTGCTCAACTAAATCCACAAAAACTTATGCCTAGTCATTTTAAACCTTTACTGATGGGTTTGTGGATTGATGGACTTCCTGGTTTGCAGGAAAACGTCTCCTCGCCGTTAGGAGCCGATGTCAGTGACCCCCTCACGGCAGTCAAGCTCAACGGCGGCCATCTTGCCTGCTCGGAGATCTCCGCCGTCCCACAGATCAATGGCAAACCTTCTCCCGAAGAATTTGAGGCCGTGATACGCTCCATAGCTCAGGTAACGACACTCCCCCAGCTGTGGCACCACATTCTGATTCTGCCAATCTTCCAACATCACGTCCTCAGGCTCGCGGCCTTTTGCTTTGATGCCGCACCTCGCGATCCGACGGTTCGCTGACAGCGTGCGCACGTTTACGCGTATGCATGAGGTTGAGTCTGTGTAATTCTTGGCACATTTGGTTGACTTACGTGTGTATGCATGTATGTATGTTTTTGGCTGTGTTACAGGGACGTTACGTGACCCACTTAGAGCTCATTAAGCCAGCGTCTGGCGGCCTTGGCTTCAGCGTGGTGGGCCTGAGGAGCGAGAACCAAGGAGAGCTCGGCATCTTTGTCCAGGAGATTCAGCCCGGGAGCGTAGCTCACTGGTATGATGACCTCTGAACCTTTAGAGGGGTTAGCATTGCTATACTGAACTGAGCTGAACGAGGCCATTCCGTACTGTGAGGGTTGCTCGTGTAGACACTAAGGAAATAATAGTAATGCTTGTCACTAGGGTAGTACCTACTACCTTATATTGGGCCAAATGGCAAAATACACACTTAAAAAAAATATTAACAGTATTTTTTTTTGTCTTCACTGGTCCCGATCCATTCTGATTTGAATCACAATCATATAGTGAAAATGTTTTTTAGTCAAAGACTTAAAAGTGTGTATAGTTAGTACACAGTGTATTTCAACATGGCTGGACATAGCGGATGGGGAATGAAAACTCTAATCAACTGAAATAATTGACTCCATAACAAATCAGCGAACGATAAAGGCCCCCCTTGTCTCAGTCGGCTCCTCTTCGTCCCCCGTCTCTTCAGCGATGGGAAGCTGAAGGAAGCAGACCAGATCCTGGCCATCAACCAGCAGCCCTTGGACCAGACGGTGACCCATCAGCAGGCCATTGGCATCCTGCAGCGGGTTTCGGAGCATGTCCAGCTCACCGTGGCCAGGGGCCCCATCCCCCAGCTGGCCAGCCCTGTGGTGTCGCGCACCCCCTCGGCCGCCAGCACCCTGTCAGCCCACTCTAGTGCGGTGAGGAGAGCCTGGGCGCTGCTCTGGGGGCGTTATAGGAGTGTAGGAGAGCTATGTGTGTGGGAAAACAAAGTAAACACCAATGTCCTGGCCACGGTGTTCATGTGTGAGTGTGCGTGTGTGTGTGTGTGTGTGTGTGTGTGTGTGTGTGTGTGTGTGTGTGTGTGTAAGTCTCTGAAAACACTTATAGATAGATAGATTTTCAAATCTTCTCATTATCC
>JAVQJS010120735.1:0-10268 GCA_036024795.1 Galaxias rostratus | reverse complement strand
GTGTTCAGAGTCAGGGTGGAGGATGTGGCAGTACCAACCCTCACTACCTGGGGCCTGCCCGAGAGGAAGCTCAGGATCCACTCGCACAGGGCGGAGTTGAGGCCCAGGTCCCTGAGCTTGATGGCAAGCTTGGAGGGCACAAACTCTGTTGAATGCCGAGCTGTAGTCTATGAACAGTATTCTCACGTAGGTGCTCCTCTGGTCCAGGTGTGAAAGGGCAGTGTGAAGTACTAGGGAGATGGTCATCCGTAGACCTGTTTGGCCTATATGCAAATTGCAGGGGGTCCAGTGTTTCAGGGAGGGCGGAGGTGATAAAGGTTTTGACTAACTGCTCAAAGCACTTCATGATGGTGGAGTTGAGTGCTACTGGGCGGTAGTTGTTGAGGCAGAGGGCTTTGGATCTTTTGGGAACAGGAACGATTGTGGACCTCTTAAAGCACAGGGGGACTACGGATTGGAGCAGCGACTGGTTAAAAATGTCTGTGAAGACATCCGCCAGTTGGGCTGCACATGCCTTGAGTTGGGCTGCACCCGGCCTGGAATGCCATCAGGGCCAGGTGCCTTGTGTGGGTTGGTCCTTTTGAAGGCTCTGCACACATCCGCTCTAGATATGGTTAGCGGGCATGAGTCCTGGGCCCTTGGTATTTCCACTGCCGGGGAGGTGTTCTCAAAACGAGCGTAGAATGTGTTGAGTTCATCTGGGAAAGATGCAGATGTCAACACATGTGATATATAGTACAGTGCAGTGCTGTATAGTACTGTAGAGTCCTGTGTAGTACTGTAGTGGATGGTGTAATATATTGTACTGTATAGTACTGTAGTGTATGGTGTGATATATAGTATAGTGTAGTACTGTATAGTACTGTAGTGTCCTGTGTAGTACTGTAGTGTACTGTATAGTACTGTAGTGTACTGTATAGTACTGTAGCGTATGGTGTAAGGGGGGAGAGAGAGAGAAGGAGGGGTACCATCTTGACTTGTATAGTACTGTAGTGTACACACTGTGGTATAGTCAAGCTCAGGGATGTGGGAGATGGGAGGAGAAAGAGAGAGAGGAGGGGGGGGGGGTACCATCTTGACTTGTATAGTACTGTAGTGTTAACGGGAGTGCTTGTGTCCTGGTGTCTCCTCACACAAAAGTGTGTGAGTGTGTGTGTATAATAAACTATGTGTTAAAATAACACAGAACCTTTGATATCTGTCCGTTATCCTTTTCACCGTAACGTGATTGTAGTTTGGGAGGAGCTCCTCTAAGTGATCGAATAATTATTAATATACCTCTCATCTTTACTCGCAGATGTAAACCAGACACAGAGCAGTGACTCCGTGCCAGGCTTCGTTTCCATAGATACAGTCCCAGCCTGCCGTTGTTGAGGGTTCACTGTTTGTGATGGTGCCCAGGGGGACGTCGCCATGACCACAGCCCCAGCCGCCTGTCCAGGCGTCCAGGGGGACAGGCACACGGAGAGCCAGGTCCCTGCTGGCAGACATGAACCCTACGGTTCGTAGGACCCGGGAGCCAAGGTGAGCCTCTCTTACGGCACCTCCAGCACCTGTGATGGGTCAGAGCCCGGTAATAGAGCAGAAAAAGGAAGAGAAACTGAAACTGATGGTGTGTGTGTGTGGGTGGGTGTGTGTGTGTGTGTGTAGTGTAGAATGTGTGTGTTTAGTGTTGTAGTGTGTGTGTTGTGGTGTGTAGTGAGTGTGTTTTTAGTTTGGGTGTAGTGTGTAGACTTACATATCTAGTCTATTTGGTAGCTTAGGGCCCAGGTTTGTCCAAAATAAACTAGGTTAGTTTAGGGTAAAGGTCAGTCCATTGTAAACTAGGTGAGTTGGGGTTAAATGTCAGTCCATTGTCAACTAGGTCAGTCCGGGACACAGGTCAGTAGGTTAGTTCAAAGTACTGCAGTGCAGTGCTTGAACCCACAAGGCCCTTATAGACAGAACAGATCTGGCCCGTAGGTTAGGGTTAGAGTCCAGGTTCAGCTCCTAACTACACAGGTTCTGCTGCTCCCCCTCTGCCCAGGCCCGTTTGGTCTGGAGGTTCTGGAGGGACTAGCCCGGACAGCCATGGCCAAGAGAGACTATTTACTGGAGGCGGCCAAGCAGATCCGAATGGCGCTGGACCGGGAGGTCAACGAGGACTACGAAGCCGCCTTCAGCTACTACAAGAACGGAGTGGACCTCCTGCTCAACGGAGTGCAGGGTAAACAAACAAAACGCCTCACACACACACAACAACAAGCCCCACTCACGGAAACAACAATAACAACAACAAGCCCCACTCACACACAAACAACAACAATAACTACAAAAAGCCCCACTCACACACAAACAACGACAACAAGCCCCACTCACACACAAATAACTACAACAAGCCCCACTCACACACAAACAACAACAATAACTACAAAAAGCCCCACTCACACACAAACAACAACAACAACTACAAGCCCCACTCACACACAAACAACAACAATAACTACAAAAAGCCCCACTCACACAAACAACAACAATAACTACAAGCCCCACTCACACACAAACAACAACAACAAGCCCCACTCACACACAAACAACAACTGCAACAACTAAGAAGAAGACTTAAGAAGAACCTCAAGGCATTTCAAAACAATCTACCAAAGAAATCTGTTTGTTACCTCTTTGTGAAGTGGTATACATCAGAAGACATAGCTGATCAGAGTAATCTCTTTGTTAAGGAACTGAAACTTTCTTAACAGATTGACAAAAAAAAATTAAGTCTGAACTACATTGCACCTTGGTTTTTTTACCACAAGTTAAACTATTATATACATCTTGTAGTTGACAGAATTAGACATTTCAATTAGACTTCCTCCACTGTTCTTCAAACACCCCGAAGAGTAGATACCGCTGAGTAAATGGAGAAAGTCAGATAGACATACAAGATAAAAATTCTTGAACGCATCATTCGTTTAATGATTGAAATCCCATATTCTGCCAACCCTGTTTGAAGTGTGAAGTACTGTCAACTGTTTTTGATCTATTGAGGGGACAGTTCACTGAGGGTCCCAAACCAAGATAACACTCCTTGATGGTCTCCTGGCGTCTAGGTCCAGCATCTAGAAGCTTCCATTAGTTTCAGTGGTATGAAGAAGCTATGAGAGGATTGGGATGTGTTTTAATCCTGTGGTAAGGACAGAATTAAACCACACTAAACAGGAAGTGAAATATGAGGAGTCCAATGAGGATCTCCCTAGTCCTGTCATTCCATTGGTCCAGACCAATGAGTCACTCCTACTGGTTCTGACACAGCGTCTGGGTGACTTCAGTCAAAGCTCCTTCTCACATTACCACTCTCTGTAGAAGAACAGTTCCAGTATCTTCATCTATAGCCTGGACTTTGCTGCTTCTTCTACTGTGTGTTTGTTGTTTGTCTCACGGTATGTTTGTGTTTGTTTGTTGCCATGGTTTCCCCCAGTGGACCCCAATAAGGAACGTCGCGAGGCTGTGAAGAGGAAGACCACGCAGTATCTGAAGAGAGCCGAGGAGATCTTCATCTCTCACCTCCAGGACAACCTGGGGAAAGGCAGCTCTCATCTAGGAGTAAGCACCTCAACGCTTAGTCTTAGGAAATGATCAGAATAGTATTTACATCTTTAGGGGTCAGATCAATATCTCCAAAAAACATGTCTCAAACAGCTTTCACCTTTAGAACTAACGATGTAGCAGCTTGGATTCGAGAATGCGTGTGTGTTCATAATTGCTTTTGAAAGGTTATTATGATATAGCCTGGCAGCGGTGGGTCGATACAGCCCTTAGTTGGTAGGCCTTAGAGCTCGCATGCCCTGCACAGCCCAAACGCAGGAGAAAGGTGCACATTTTCTAGATAATTGTTTTACGAAACACACTTTGTTTCCAAACTCACTTTGTAACACCTTGGTAGCGGCAGACATAGATACTAAGCGGTGGACGATGTTATTACCTGGGACCATGTGTCCTGAGCTAGGTGAGCTTTGTTCCATGGTGTCTGCCTGTCCCAGAAGACATTTAAACTAATCATAGAAGCCTAATCAGGTCCCATCTGTCAGAGGCCGGTCTCTCAGCAGGCTGGTTCTGTACTGTAGGAAAGACACACTTTTGATTCTTGAATCATTACGCATTTCAAATGACATCTGAATGACTTCTACAGATCAAGAACCATATAAATCCTGGTCATGGTGATGTGGTATGTCAATAGCACAGCGCAATACTGAGTCAAAGCATGGCTGTAAATAGAAGTTTCTTCTTTCTCTTGTTGTTTTGATGCGCTGTGAGTGTTCTCACACCACTTCCGGGTTTCCTGGTTTCCAGGGTTACAGCAGCCTGAGGTTCCGTCCCATTAGACACCTGAGCTCGCCGGTGGAAGACCTGGAGATGTGTAAAGTGGTCGGAGTCAACGATAAGGTGAGCCCCACTGTGCTGCGTATATCTCCCAGGCTGGTCTCTCCCCCAGCCTGTGTTTAGAGAGGAGGACCACTGTACTGTGTTTATCTCCCAGGCTGGTCTCTCCCCCAGCCTGTGTTTAGAGAGGAGGACCACTGTGCTGTGTATTTCTCCCAGGCTGGTCTCTCCCCCAGCCTGTGTTTAGAGAGGAGGACCACTGTGCTGTGTATATCTCCAAGGCTGGTCTCTCCCCCAGCCTGTGTATAGAGAGGAGGAGCACTGTGCTGCGTATATCTCCCAGGCTGGTCTCTCCCCCAGCCTGTGTTTAGAGAGGAGGACCACTGTGCTGTGTATATCTCCCCGGCTGGTCCACACTGATCAAGTTAAAGGCTTTGTGGCTATCCAGGGCTATGCATTCTAATAGTCAACCTAAACAAATCCATTCTAATAGTCAACCTAAGCAATCCCAGTCCAATCTGTAACCTCTGTGTAAAGCGCTGTTCACAACAAAGGAAACTCTAGGTCTGTGACTCAGTTAATCATCAAGAGTTAATCTCCCAAGCGGAGATGAAGATGTTCTTAGCTGGTAAGCTGAGCTCTAACTACGCTTTGTTCCCTGTGAAGGTGCTGGTGGTCCAAAGCCTGGTGAATAAGGAGACCTTTGTGGTGAAAGTGAGTACTTCCTCCCATCGATAGCTCAACCAATGGGAGAGCTGCTGTGCGGGAGAGGGGCGGGGGAAGCCGCTGGGAGTCCGTCTGCTCTCCCTACGGAGACGTCTGCATCGATCTGGATAAAAGCTTTCCTTCCCCCGCCACCCTCTCCCTCTCACACACACACACACACACACACACACACACACACACACGCACACACGCACACACACACACTCTCTCTCTCTCACACACACACTCATACACACACACACACTCTCTCTCACACTCACTCACACACACCCTCTCACACACTTACTCACACACTTATACACACACAAACACACACACACACACACTCTTAATCTCTCTATCTGCTCTCCAGTTACTGTCACAAACACACACATTTCCCGCACCACCACACAAATAGTCAAAAGGCTGATGTGTGTGTGTGTGTGTCTCTCTCTCTCTCTCTCTCTCTCTCTCTCTCTCTCTCTCTCTCTCTCTCTCTCTCTCTCTGTCCAAGCCTCCCATCAAACATACACACACGGACATATGTGAAACAGGGTGTAACTGTTTCAGCAGCCATACTAAAGCTCTGCCGTGTCTCCCTGGTCTGTCAGAGCCTGCCCAAGTCGAGCTGGGAGAGCAGGGAGCAGCCCACCATCATTCCCCAGGGAGTGCCCTACATGGTGAAGCTGCTCAGGTACTACGTCAGCGAGGACGCCGTGTACCTCCACCTGGAGCACGTCCAAGGTGACACACTGCCACCTGCTGGCCACAGCAAGAACTCCAACATACACCTCAGTCACTCCTTTATGATCTGACACTGCCACCTACTGGCTGCAGCAACAACTGCAACACCCCACATCCCTCTCTACCTTTTTAACATGACACTGCCACATGCTGGACACAGCTACGTCCACATCAGTCTCTCCTTTATAAGCTGAGACTGCCACCTGCTGGCCACAACATCCACATCCCTCTCTCCCTTTTTGACCTGCCACTGCCACCTATTGGCCGCTGATAGAACTGCAACTACGCCGTGTCTGAATTTCTGCTTTCCAACATCGACTGATATAACACACTAGATAAGTCACCAGCCTTTGTTAGTGATGTATGCTTTAAGTTAATGTGAATAACTGAAATGTTCATTGATCTGTGTTTCACGATCCATGTTTCCTGATGTCAGTTTGTTTGCTGTGTGACTGTTCTCTCAGGTGGGAGACTGTTCTCCAAGCTGACCAAAGCCCGGAGCCACAGAGCCATGGAGCACCCGGACTGTTCCAGTCCCAGCCGGATAAAACTGAGGAACAGCCACACCTCCCCCTCCCTCGGCCCCCCCCCAGACATCCACCCATCCCCCCGGGGGACACCGGGGGCCCCGCAGACGGGGACGCAGCGTAGGCCGGACACGGAGGCAGGGCCGTCCTGGGAGGAGGCGCAGCGCCACCTAGAGGGCTGTGGGACTCACACATACATCGAGGAGACAGGATGCCTGCAGAACCCACGATCCACCTCCTCTTCTTCCTCCTCCTCTTCCTCACAGGGGAGGTCGGAGATCACCCCCAGGCTGCTGCCTGTTTCCCTCCACTGGCCAATCAGGACTCACCTCCACGCCGCAAACTGCCACACTTCCTGTTCGAACGCGGCGCTTCCTGTTCCGGCTCCTCTTCTGGTGTCCTTCGCTCGGATTGGCCAGGCGATCGACGTCGTGTCAGAGCTTCCTGGGAGGACGTCGGGGAACGGTCTTCTGGAATGCAGCTCGGACTTTGAGCGGGCCTGGACGTCCACTGCTCCCGAATCCTCCTGGGCCCGGGGAAGAGAGGCGATCGGTCCACCCTCCGACACACCGCCACCGGCCGCTGAAGCCTCTCCACCCCCCCTCACATCCTCTGCTAGAGCAGCCTCTGTGAGCGTCACCACGCCTGGCAACCGCTCGTCTTCCAGCCCCCACCCCAACAGCTCCTCCCCCGCCATCCTGCACCTCCACCTGGACTGCCAGACCCAGACCTGTGGGTCGGGGACTGTGAGCTCCAACGGGTTCGGCTCCGGTTCCGGCGTGGGACCTGAGAGCGGTGCGGTCCATCAGAACCAGCCCAGTCCTGTCACCACGGAGGAGGAGAGAAGGGACACGGCGGTGATCAGGAGCACGGACAGAGCCGTGTTCTCCGACACACGCTCCTACCCCGTCGTCTCCCTGCCCCTGTCGGTAGGCGGCGCTGGATCGGCGCCCTCTAGTGGACGAGCAGGGGAGGTGGTGGAGGAGGCCTGGGAGCTGCTGAGCCCGGGGGGGAAGGAGGCCCCCGTCAGGGACGCAGACCCGCAGAGACGCAGGGGCGACATGGACGCCTTCCTGTTTTCAGAGGGGGGGCGAGCGGAGAACATGGAGGAGCAGGTGATGGAGGTGGAAGGCTGGTGCCATCTGCCCTCCAGGGGGACAGGGCACCGGGTCAGCCAGGCCTGCTGGGGGATGCCCGAGGCTGAGGTGCGTGTCTGGGGGGCACAGATCCTCCTGGCCCTGGAGAGTCTGCACCAGCAGGGCGTCCTCTGCAGGGACCTCAACCCCAACAACGTCCTGCTGACCAGCAACGGTGAGGCGCTCCCACCCGTCGGCCACGTCGGGGTCGCTATGGCGACCACCAGACAGTTCTAAATGAGGTGACGAGGGCCGTTTTTAATAGAGGATGAGAGATTGTTTTTAACCTTGTGGCTCCGCAGGGAAGGTGTTGCTAACGTTCTTTAGCCAGTGGAGTGAAGTCCAGACGGGGATCTGCTCTACAGCCATGCAGCGCATGTACTGTGCCCCAGGTAAGACTCTAATCTGCTCCATCAATCACTCTGAAGTCACGACACTCCTTCTCCATCAATCACTATGGAGTCACTATACTCCTACTCTGTCAATCACTCTGGAGTCACTATACGCCTACTCGGTCAATCACTCTGGAGTCACTATACTCCTCCATCAATCACTCTGGAGTCACTGTACTCCTACTCCATCAATTACTCTGGAGTCACCATACTCCTTCTCCATCAATTATTCTGGAGTCACTATACTCCTAATCCATCAATCATTCTGGAGTAACTATACTCCTACTCCATCAATCACTCTGGAGTCACTATACTCCTTCTCCATCAGTCACTCTGGAGTCACTATACTCCTACCCTATCAATTACTCTGGAGTCACTGCAGAATCTACAAAGCCCTGCTGCATTGCTTGGGTTCATGGCATCTAGTGGTGAACTTATTTCCCCCTCGTTTATGAAATTCAACTTCATTTTCTCTATTTTGTCATCAGAGATTGGAGGTGTGTCCAAACCTACGGAGGCGTGTGATTGGTGGAGTCTGGGGGCGCTCCTCTTTGAACTACTCACTGGAATGGTGAGTGGAGACATCACAGAGCCCGAGTCAGCCACACTGCTCATTGTGCTTTGGTCATACGTGACTACATTTACCATGTTGTTTTAAAACCTTTAAGACATATAACAAAACATTATTTACCGTCTAAATCATTGATACTCCTGTTTAGTAAGCAGGGCGTCTTGATGTTGGTATTCAGTGTGCGGTTGTGCTGCTGTGTCCGCAGCCACTGTGGCAGTTCCACCCGGCAGGTATTCACTCCCACACTCAGCTGCTCATCCCGGACAACCTGAGCACTGCAGCTGCCTCGCTGCTCACAGAGGTACAAGCCCTGGCCGGAATGCCTCGCAAAAGGATTCTGAAAAAGAAATCCCAAGAATCGTATTGTTTAACTTTATTTCACTTTAGCCATTGAGATTGATAAGCTGTGCTTCACAAATCAAACAGTTTTGGTCATAATTTTTGTTGCTAAAAAGGTACAGCATAAAGATTGAAGGCCACCTTCTCTCTTTGTCCTCTTGCAGCTTCTTCAGTACGACGCTGGTTACCGGCTGGGTTCCGGAGGCGGTGGCGTGAGCGACATCAAATGCCACCCGTTTTTTATCGGCGTGTCTTGGCAAGCACTGAGTTACTAGCGACGCTGTGAAGTGATTGGCAGAATCTCCAGTCCTTCTTCCCCGAAGAACAAAAACCGCATTTTCGTGGGACTTTACCCCCACCTAGTGGTTAAATAACAGAACTATATTTTCAACGTGAGCTTCCCAAAGCAAGGAAATGAAAATGATGCAAATGTTGACAGTTCCAACTCAAAAGGCTGCGTTTTCAGTTGAATAAAATCCGTAACCTTTATCCTCGACATACCGTAAAGATGAATGTTGGGAACTTCTCGCAATGAAATGTCAGACTCACTAGAGAGAGGTTAAAGCATTACGTCAATTGACTCGTAGCTTCTTCCACAAAGAACTTTTCTTCCATGTCTGAATGACGGAGGCTCAAACGCAGTCTTTTGACTTAATGGGTGGAATAACACTACGATGCTTAGTCTATAATGCTTACATGCTATTGTAATGATTTATATTCACTTCATACTGCATGACGATTTGACGCCAAGACCTCCCTTGGTGAACACGTTGGATGATCTAGCCGGTGTTAAAGTGGAGCAAATAAACGGCCTCTTTCTTTTAATTAACGTTCCGTTTGTTATTGGTGTCTATAAATATCACGTTGCTATTGTGTTATCAGTGTCTATAAATGTATTTATATGGCCATCTGCAAATCAATCGAGATTGCTTTTACATCATCTACGCCATAAAAACAAAAAACAAAATCAGTCACGACAAAACACCCTCCTCCAGCACACCTGATTATCAATATAGATCTCAAACAACGACACCACGTCCTTTAACTAAAAATGTGTTGTCTCTGCCCGTTGTCTGGTTTGTAACAGACAGAGTGCCACGTGCTATTTAGAGTCACACAGCCCTAGCATCTAGGTCGTGTCTCTCCAGGCTGCCAACCCAAACCATACAGGCTCTAAAAACAAAACCAGACCAAACACCAACCAGAGTAAAGCTCCCATTTATTTTTATTGTTTAAAATCTCTTAAATAGTCAGTTTTTTTTTTTTTCTTACACAGCATGAACATAATTGTCCTTATTGTTTTTATGGTCTGAATCAAATGACAGGGTTTCTAAAGAGAAGACCTTTGTGTTGGACATCGTGTTGCTTAACAGACTTTTAGAACATTGTTCTTTTTCTCATGGGGGGGGGGGGGGGGGGGGGGGGGGGGGGGGGGGGGGGGGGGGGGGGGGGGGGGGGGGGGGGGGGGGGGGGGGGGGGGGGGGGGGGGGGGGGG
>JAVQJS010120721.1:0-67235 GCA_036024795.1 Galaxias rostratus | reverse complement strand
TCACATAATATAGATTATATACAAACACCAAAAACATCAAAGAAGATGATTCCTGATGTGTGAATCCATACACTTATTTTATAAACGTACACATGACATAAAACCGTACAAAAGACGATTTCATGTAGCAAAAGTTCATTTAAACTGTATGCCAACAGCAAAAAAAAAAAAAGATCTAGATTTCAAAAGCATTGACAGTACCTGAGTGTATTGGTTGCGTTGCAGGGACAGTACTTGTCGCAGATGAAGCCATGGAGGCCCGGGGGGCAGAAGCGGTCCTGACAGCTGGGGCCCTTGAAGCCTTCATCACAAAGGCAGGCCCCGTTGATGTGGTAGCACTTGGCCCCATTCTGGCAGTCACACTTATGAGCACACTTGGGGCCGTACGATCCCACGGGACACTCATCCTGGCACCTGTGCGGCCACAGAGACACCACGGTATGAATATTAGATTAGATTAGATTAGATTCAACTTTATGGTCATTGTACAGAGTACACATACTGAGAAAACGAAATGCTGTTAGCATCTAACCAGAAGTGCAAAAGAAGCAGTAAAACGTATGTACGTAAGTGATAAATATGTATACAATTGATAAATATGAATGGTAAGCGCTCTATTAAAAAAATATACGTGTTGTCTCAGTAATGGTTTGGCAAATTATTCAATAAGCTCATCCCACTGCACTACATAAATGACTCACAAAAGTATTTATTGGATTGTGTCACCACTGAGCAAAAAATCAATCACCAGCATGATAGTTCCAAGTACCCATCCAAGTGGACTGAATCTGTTTAACAGCCCTACACTACAATGAAAAAAATATTATATTTAATACTTTTTTATTATCATGTTAGTTTAAGTACTCTCCGTAACAATAGAGAAAAACAGATTACATCTACGATGACTAAATTTCAATGGAAGGAAATCGAAACCAACCCAACCACAGAATAATAAAAAGAGTTGAGAAAAAGTCAAAGGTCAAGTTTAGTCTGAACCTGGATAGCGTGCACTCTCAATAAAATGGCACGAGGCCATTAAACAAAAGAAAAATAGCTCAATTAAGTCCTCCTGCAGACTTCTGTTATGTGTCACATTCAAATCAAATTGACTTTCTCCCGCCCTTATCTGGGCTAATTCCATTAGAGAGGAGAAAGAGAGAACTCAATCTTGGATTATTCCATGTTGGCTAATACACCTGTCTGGAGCCTAATGAATAGAGCTAATTTGGTTGTATTGTGAATAAAGATGAGGACGGGGTGGGAGGTGTTGAAGAGGTACTTTCCACCTATAGACAGGATCTTAAAATGGAAGTAATAAATAATAAAACTCCCTGTGTCTCAAGGTTTTAGCAAGAAATAAAGGCTAAGGTGGGATTTGAAAATATGTAAATTACTTCCTTTGTTATTTAATATGTGAAATTATACTTGTCACAGGGGGGGCTCTAACAGTGAAAGGATGGAGACAAAGAGAAAGAACTGGAGAGAGATGTATTCAAATGTACATGTTTCCATGGACCTGAAGATTTTGCAGAGAAAAAATTTCACTTTTCATGAAAAAATAGCTAGACTAAAGGTTGAAAGGGAGATTTTTATCTATGTTACTTATTTATTTTTCCTATCAATGATGTCCCCCAAGTTACCAGCATTAACTTGATTAAAGCACCAGTCCACAATTTGGGGAAATTACCCCCAGATCGTCCTTATCCACCCCAACATGTTTGTGTTGGTCTCTGTAATTAGCGTGGAGGAGGAGGGGCTTGTGTTAGGGCACATGGGAGCAGCGTAGCACATGCAAGGAAACAAAGTGCAAAAACAGCAACAAACATCTCAGGCTTAGTTAAGCTGTGTTTGTGTCACGTTGCAGCCTATTTTCACACAGAAATAGTAAGTCATTAGAAAAAAACTTTGGTAGCTCCAGCTATTCTACCAAATTGCTGTTAACTCAGTTGACGATATAGTTAGTATATATTATATAATATAAGGACGCAACTCTGTGGTCCGCTGCTAGAATTGAACAAGGGAAATGTGTGAGAATTTCTGGAAACGCTGTTTTGTGGAGTTTAAATAATCTCAACAGCAGCAACCATTAATCCTGATTGAAGCATCGACAATGTGAAATACAAGCGATGATGTATTGTGTTACCATAAATACGTCTTATGTTGCATATCAGTGCCGTACTGTACCTCTCTCCACTGTAGCCAGCAGAACATTGGCACTGGCCACTGATGTGGTCACAAAGACCTCCATTTCGACATGGGCATTCCTGGGTGCAGTTTATGCCATAGGTACCAAACTGGCAAGGCTGGGCACACACAGACCCCTGAAGAAACGCAAATCGCCATTGGAAAAATTTAAGATAGGAAGGTTTCATGTGTTCCCATACAGTAAACATTATGAATGTAGACAGACACTTTGAGCAACTATTTGAGCAAAGAGATTACAAAAGCAGTTTAATTTACGAACCAAGTATAAAGATTGATTTGCGAACGAGTTAATCAAGGTTTTGAAAAGTTAACGACAACCAACATCTAAAGACGTTTACCAGAATCGCACTAAAAGGGGGAAATGTTGTATTTTCAGTATGGCATAGAATTAAGGAATATATCACTGTAATACAAATATCTGTAAATGATCCAGTTAGTTTAGTTTACTTATAAATGAGTGCGTGTGTGTGTTTTACCATCCAGCCAGGAGAACAGGAGCACTCCCCTGTAATGTGATGGCACGTTCCTTCATTCTGACAAGGACAGCGCTGCTCACACTGGGTACCATGACTACCAGGAGGACAAACATCACCACAGCTGGACAAAAAACATACACATACAAGATTAAGAGATAATATGAGCATGGACATCATGGATGAAAAGTAAAGTCATGAGACATTGTGTGCTGTACGGAGAACAGAAACCCACAAGACCCCGGTGAAGCCTGGTGCACAGAGGCATTCTCCCGTTTCATGATGGCAGGTGGCACCATTGACGCACTGGCACTCCATTAGACAGCCTTTCCCATAGAACCCCGCTTCGCAGATTTCCTCGCAACGCCAGCCCTGGTAACCATCAGTGCAAACACAAGCCCCGGTGATGGGGTTACATTTAGCACCGTTCCTGCACTGACACCGATTACTGCAGTGGGGGCCCCAGAAGTCACTCTCACAGCCTAGAAGGTAGGAAAGATTCAAAGTCTCAGATAATACAACTCACTCAAAACCGATGCAGGGAGTCTACAATATATTGATTTGTGATTACATTGAACTGGATATAAACCGTTATTGATTTAGATATGAAAATATTTATTGGATAAGGTATATTGCCAGAATATAAAAAAATTACATCTAAATCATCAATTATAGATAGTCCCTGTGATCAATGCAGACGATAAAGTAAGAAAATGATCAAACTATCACAAATGTCTATTATATTCTATAATGGCTATTGAATTAACATCTTATAATACAGGAATAAATCAAGTAGAGAGTTAACTGGTCCAGTGAACATGTCCACAGTACAACTTCAATTCCATGACGTGAGTAAAAGAATACTAAAAACTTTAACAATTGTTAAAAGTTTCATCAATATTCTTCACAGTGGACCGAGCAATTAGCAGCCCAAACAAAGATCAGACTCCTAATCTCTCGCTTTCCCTATCATTGATTTATGGTTTGAGTGCATATTCCATCTTGATTCCTTGATGTATTGTATAGTTAAACACACAACATAATCGAAAGGCGCAATATTGACCTCGGATATGTTTTCCATATTCACTTTCGATACAGCAAAATGTATGCACCGTTTTCCCTTACTATTATTTTCAAACAGAACAATTCCCAAAACATTTTTCTTTGCTTTACTCCTAAACGTCTGGTGTATAATCCTTCTGCCTTTCTAAATACGTATCTAGTGATTGCATTGTGAACAAAGTTTGTAAGTTCATTGATATCTATATTTATGGATGTACAAATAATGTAAAAAAAGTATATTTATACAGCGTATGCAATATATGTCCTATATATGTATTGTCACAAATATGCTGGAGTGAGCATTGGATACTAAAGTTGTAGTAGTTGTAGCAATATGTGTCATATTAAAAATGACGCTATTATGTATTCTAATCATCCACAGTGGCACTTAATAATTAAATACCCAAACAACAATTCTACCCAGTGACAGCTGATATTTTTGCCAACATAAGATGTTGCAAGTCCAAAGTGGAAAGCAACCCCTCCTGGTGGGAAAATAGGATGTAGATGCTGGTGGGAGGCTGTTGAAATAGGAATGCGGCAGAAGTACGGAGTAACACATGCAATCCTCGAGTTTGAAATATCAACCCAAGGACGGATGTATCAACTTGTGAACACCTTAAATCATTTCCATAAAACCATTTTAAGTAATTTTGCTAGATTAGGCTTTGATGTGTTGTGTAGTTAACCGTCTAAAAACCATAAATACAGGGAGACAGCTAAAAACAAAAACAACACAGACAAGGAGGAAGAGTTACAAATTGAATAAATAGGACACAGAGATGCAAAAACTAAATAAAAGGCAAAAAAAATGTAAGGCTGGAAATTCAGGCAGAATATTACAGTCTACCGGGGTAACCCTGTAAATGTCTGTGAAGGGCATTATAAACATCAGTGTGAAAGTCATACATCTGCACAGCCAAAGAAGTCAAGGAGTCAGTGGCATCCAATTCATGACGGTGCTCATAAAAGCATTCATACACATTTGCAATCCAACACAGACTACTTCTTCTGTGTGAATGAGCCTGCTGTTTTAGGTAAAAACAACTGTTTTCTGTACTGTAAGAATTTATGCAATGTCTCAACATACTTAGGTGAGTCACATTTTCTCAGTTCATGCTGCGAACATGATGGTATTTTAAGACAAACAGCTGGAAACCTGACAAGAATAAAGGAACTCTGTGATTGTGTCAAAACATGTAAGAGTCTTTTGTAACTATTATCCAGTATTTATAGAAAAAAAAGCAACTGTTCCCCCATTCTGTACTATGAACTCTCTCCCTGACAACATCAAGATTGAAAGTGTTTAAACAGGCAGCCTTCATTATGTATATATATATATATATATATATAATATATGTATATAGTCTAGCATTAAACTACGCAGAATGAGACCAAAATCTCAGAAATGAATTGACTAGACAAAGGGCAGGTGAAAGTCTGGCGAAAGTACAATCAATGAAATGCCCGAAACAATGACACAGTTCGGGTATAAATAATATCTAGTTTTCATGTCAACACGATCACACCTTATTGACATGAATACCTTTTTATCTGTCATTTACAATTCATGTAAATTTAAGAGATAACCATTTATTTTACCTCATGTGTGCCCTGAAAACCTGTTGTTCATGTAAATGTTGCCTATTTGGGTATCAAATGAACAGGCTGGCCACAGTAATGTACTGCCCATATTTCTCTTGTGCTGCTCAGTTCATTGAATGAAAACAATGAGTCATGTTTTTCCAAACTACTTTCAGCAAGGCAAGAAAGAAAATATATTTAAGAGGAAGAACTTGTCTTTTCAGTCAACACCACAAAGATAAGTGAAAATCAAATTATTCTAACGCAAGATTGAATCACTTGTGACTTACATGGCATGAATAAATAAAAACACGTGTCTGTACAAGCTGGGAATTTGTGTGAATTAATCAAAATTGCCTTCTGAGGTAAGATGATAGTGCGAGCATTGTTTGTCATGAGTACAAACATTTAGTAGATATTTGCCGCAGTAGTGGTATATTTCAACATAAAATATTCTTTGCATCAAAAGACACAAAACAATGCATTAAATATTAAATAATGTTGGGGGAAAAAAAGACCCAGATAATTAAATTAGTCATTTGCTTACAGTAAAATCTCATGAATTAGCACACCTTTCAATATGCTAACCACCGGCATGCATCTGTTTAAGGCAGTGGGTGATCGATGATTGGTTTGATAAGGCAGGAACCGGAGGAATGCCTGCCAATTGTGGAGCAAAGGGATAATGCTGAGTGGCTAAGAAAACACAGCATCACTTCGCAGCCGCATCTGTTGAGTATGGAATGGGTCCAGTGCTCGTTTGTCTTAGCTAGCCACCCAGCTCACATTCTGCTTGAAAGAACTAAAGGTCTGGGGCAACCCAATCCGGGTATGCAATGAACATACCTCACACACTCACAAACACGCACACACTCACATGTCTGGCCGGAGATTAAACGCTTTTTTTCAAGGACACTGTTTAACATAGGCATGCCAAATGTAGACTTAGAAAAGAGGAACCATAAAAGAAGACAGTGGCAACATACCCTCCACTGACAATAAAGATGAGCTTTAACCTAATAAAAGATTTTTTACGACAATCACAATGATTGTCAAGTTACACACTTTTTTGATTTAGATGTATTTATTGATATAAGACAAAGACAATGACTGATTTCACACATGTACTTACAGTCTCTACCTGCTCAGTGTAGCCACTGGCATATGAAATAAAGTCTGCAACCTTCAGATTTACTAACAAAACATAGCTCAAAGAAGAGGAATTGTGAATGAAGTACAGGGAATCGGATCTGGTAGAAAAAGGAAAATATGCAAGTACGGATTTCAAAGAAAAATCTAAAACTAAAATGATTGTGGTGAAGTATTCACTCAAATAAATAAAGTATTCAAAAACTTAGTTGATAATTGATTTCAGCAATGTGGAGCGTAATCGAAAACTAGTGGATGATTTCAACTGCCTGAATTAAACTTTCTTCATCAGCATGCCGTCCAACAGTTGGCACCTCACTGCTGACAAATCATAACCTCCACAAACAATAATAGGGTAAGCTTACTGCAAGTGGTTCTCTTTCTCACATCCCAAACTGTAAATCCAAATAAAATGACTAAGATGTCTGATTGAATAATGACTAGCCTACATAAATATGTTTGAATAGGTATGCTCAAATTGTCCACTCACAAAAAAACAACTAAAAAACAAGAGGGCCATACTGTGTCTGAAGATAAACAAAACCAAACATTTCAATCAGAAATCGGTCAACCCAACAAAAAATGTGTGAGTTCTTTTTAATTTACAGTCATTGATTTCCTATTTCCAATTAATAATTGTAATTGGGTGGCAGCAAATTTCCGGCCCTCTGTGGAATGGGTCGATGGGTGGAGGGCGTTGATGTGGACAGGACGAGAGGACAACTCGGATGGGTGACATAGTTTACTGCTCACGGGACTGGAATTGAGGACTTATTTACTATGGGTCTGAATTAATGTCAAACTAAGTATTCACAAAGCGTGTGTGAGTTTGCAGAATAGGGTTCTGTGTGTGTCTGAGGATAGGCTGAGAGCACAATCCAAAAATTTGAGTCACAGATTTTCTTTTTTATATTGCATATCAAACTAAAAATAATGTACCTCATTATCAGTGGCAAACAACTAATTAGTCGTAGAATGAAGCGCGACAATTTGTAGACTGCTCACAAAGGATTGAGCAAGACCTACCAGACAGCTAACCTACAAAATTAAACAATCATGTGAAAAGACGCAACATAAATCTTAGTTAGGTGTATGATTCTAAGCAGGTATATATATCCACCTACAAAAGCAGTGACCACCGCAGATATTGCATTGGCAGAGTTTACAAATAGCTCTTGATCAGCCAGTTCAGTAGAAGACAAATAGTCAGATTCATATTCACCTACAATTAATAAATAAACCCAGGTACAGCTTTTAGAGATTTGTGCAAACTGTCAAGAGAAACCTAGCAAAGGAAATCTGTCGCAAACATGTCACAACTATAAAGCATATTGATCGTTAAAATGGCACTTTATCGAGGAGCAAAAAACACAGCAGAAAATGACGGCAAAGTAATTCTGACTGTCGTGGATAATGTAAATGGTGATATTGCAGATTGAATGGGTAAGTATACTTCAGATCTACTTGTGTGAAACCTAAAGCCTATAGATTACATAAACACACCATCTTCCCCATCATTCTCAGAGGTCACATACACGCCCTGTCCCCCACCCGCCCCTCTAAAAAAGGTCAAGTAACACTGGAGTGCAAATGACTCTGAATGGGAGAATGAGCAGAAAGAGGGACGTCTCCACTTGCCTCCTCTGAGAAAATATTGAGCAGAAAACGGGAGTCAATGAATAATTCCTGACTATTTTCAAGGTCACTGCAAAGTCAATGACATTGTGCAGAAAGGAATACATTTTGTGGTGCATCCGCTTACGGACAGAAATAGCCATAAACAAACCACTTGTAAATTAATCAGTGATAGAAGATGAGTTAGGGGGAAAGGAAGAGTCACTTTTGTCTTAATGGCTTATTTATCATGAAACTCGGCTGACATGGGGCCTCTGGAAATGGGGTGAAAATAAGAAATCAAGAAGTTTCATATGAGGTGAAGAGCCATTCCATTTGTCTCACACTTCCATCATTGCCCACTGAATACTGAACTCAGTTTTAATTTGCTCAAACTATTCAATTTACATTGTGTGACTTTGAAGTAATATTCCAACACCCAGATTATAAAGATTCCACCTACGGTCCAATCAGGCAAGCAGTTTTGACATACCATGCTGAAATACCTTTAGACTTTGATTAAATCAGTAATTAATTAATTCACATTTATCAACTGGGATTTTTGTATACTGAGATTTAAAGCAAAAGGCATTGGCTTCCAACCAGACCAACTTTCTGCTTGTAGTAGTATCCTTACAGATAGCATGAATTGAGAACTGCACTGCTCCCAAAAAGTTAGCTACCAAACAGTCAGACATATCCAGTGGTACATATATATATATATATATATATATATATATATATTATGAGAAGTTTTTGGGAACAAAAATTTCCCCAAACATGGAATGTTGTTGCAGCTTTAGGCGCTAATTGGACTTGTCAGTCGGCCAACGGAGCTCTTTGTGTCAGTATTGAGTGTATGTGAGAGAGGGAGCGCAAGAGTAACAGGAAGATCAATGTCCCCTTGGATTGTGTGTATAATCACGGAAGAGGTCAATAAAGTGCAGGGTCAAACATCAGGGGACTGCAGGTGTAGCAGCAGCATGAAACACGGCAGCCACTGCACCTAGTACAGAAAATGCTCTTCCTAGTGTATGTCCGAACCAACAAGGACCAGATTTCAGACATTTAAACCACACAAAACATACAATCTTAAAAACAAGTTTCATTTATTGATTAACACTTTCCAAACAATTAATTTCCATTAACGACGATAGTAAACAAAACATGTTTCTGTTGCTTTTGAAAGTGCACCTGAACAAACCAGAATACTTTGCCACTGCCTGTTAGTCATGACTTGGCTCTTAGTTAGAATATAAATGTCAGAGATTACACTTGTTTTTAGGACGATAAATAAACACTTGATTGTTTTTTGGTACCACATCTTTCTATAAAACCCACGAAACTAGTGTTTAAACAACAGATTCAGGGAAAGTCAAGTGGTCCCTGATGCTCTGAAATAAACCTGCTGCTCCAACGCGCCACTGGATTAGGGAGTTGCGTGAGGGTCGGAAAAGTTGACGAATCTTCGAGTTACCAGGGGGAAAGTAAGAGGTTTGAAATGGGTTGAGACAGTTGAACCGCAATAAAGACAAAATAACTATTAACTGCAACAATTAAAACTTCTACAAGACAAAAACTGCTTTACATTTCACATCATTACACATCAATCAATTCCCAAAAGACTGACACTAAAGTCTGAAAAATTATATGTTTATATAGGGAAACTAGCACATCAGTTCACAGATGCTGTGTGTAATACACACTGTGCAGCTAAACAGACACAGAGACCCTCAGTGGAAAGGAGTCCTAAGTGTGTAATGGACATAAGACAGTGAAAGACTGGCAGCAAGAGATAAGGTAAGACAGACAAAGACACACCTTGACAAGCTGGGCTTAACATAGCTGCCAGAGAGGCAGATTTTGGCAGCACAGCAGGCAGTCCAAGTCTTAGGACTTACACAACAGCCGGAGACATGTCCTCGCATTTCAATGTGCTACGGCTACAGGGACTAGCAGGCCAACTGGGCATATTGCTATTGCATGCCAGCTTCATCATTTATTAAAAAGATTACCATCCATACCACTTAGTTGTCAAACAGTTGTGGTGTTTCCACACTGCATATGTCCTATGTGATGATTGTGTGTTTTGAACACGCTACCAAAGAGAACACAGACTAATAGAAGGAGCCTAGAAGGATATTGGAAGAAACAGCTCTCCTAGCAGCAACCCAGACGTTCTCTTGGCAAACCACTTCAAGCTGAGTAAATACACTCATGAAATATAAAAAACTGTGAGAAGTTTGAGGAACCAAACACTGGCCACATTTGGAGGTATCTGGACAAATATCCCGTTTGTTGGTGTTGTTTAGAGAGCTTCAATACCATTATTTTGCCCTTGATTATCTTACCTAGCGAGAGTATTGAAAATATGTCTTGTAGATATCAATGACGTCCAATTAAGCGCACCAATAATGGCTTATTGAAATGCAACACATCTCTTATAACCTCCTCGGAAAAAAAGGGGTAATTGTCTTGTAATTTGGTTGTTAGATTGCGAAAACACCGGGGCGGGATTGAGGACTGTAAAGTGCAACGCCAATTCAGATGGCTGGAAACTCACCTATACAGAAGAAAATAATTGAAAATTAAAGTTTAAATTGAATGAACTATTCAACATATCGAATATTTTTTTTCATCCTCATTCTTTCACATTTTAAATGCATGTGTGGCCATCAGAATTAAATTCACAATCTGTCTGTGCCTTTTTAGTTTCCATGCCAACTAATGGAATCTATGTACTTCCAATCACAGGTCTAACCGTAGGTATGCGTGTGCGCTTAAAATGGATCAGGTCAGACAAAAGCTTGGCATGAACACGAATAATAAAAGAGGACTATTAAGTTTTCCTACAGGTTTGGATATTGTATGACCCTCAAGTACCACAGGGTGTAGGGACAGATTTCCAGGTCAGTTTTTGTCGCCAAGTTCATTCTTTAGCATGTGTGTGTGTGTCTGTGTGTGTGTGTGTATGTGTGTGAGAGCGTAGAAAAACAAAGAAAGCCTTTCAAGAAATATAACCACACTTATTTAGTTAAAATATCTAAATCAAGCCTTTGTTTTAACACATATCGGGAGATTTCATGACTAACAATAATGGCAAATCAAACATTTTAAAATTAAACTCTCTCTTCTGTTGCTTTTGACCGTCTATTCACTGTGAAGGTTGGAGGGCTGTCATATACCCATACTGGTTGGTCACTCATAGAAGCTTCTGTAGTTCCTGCAACAATTTCCTGTTCATACCAAAATCCAACTCTGCACTATGAACCTCTACATACAATGTTACTGTAAATGTAGAGGACAAACAGCACACTACATTACAGCACAATCAAGTAAATAATATACTATATGTTTAAATAAGAACTGCAATATGTAAAATAAGAAAGGGTGCTTTATCCTACACCATTATTTACTTAGATGTTGGATTGATGTTTCCCTTCCATAAAAATCCCTTAATATGCCTCTAATCTTTGTTTATTTCTAATCTTTGCGGCTTCTCAAATTCCACAGTACTTCTCATTCTGTAGTATCTGTTTACAGTGGTTGACAGATCAATAAACAAACAGCATTTCCAAGAGTACAATTTGGACAAGTAATTTGGGTGGAATGGGTGGGGCTCATATTTGAATGTAGGCTCCCAGGTGATTTAGTTAGGTGTGAGCGAGACAGTGCATGGAACAACCACATACACCTCAAGCATCTACAGCACCAGTCAAAGGTTTTTCACACTTTCTCATTCCAGTGAATGAGAAAGTGTGTCCAAGATATTGAATGGGACTGTTTTTGTCACTGTCATTGTCTTAGATCTTTTCTTGATGAAGAACTTATCTGTATGTTTACCAAAGGTCATATTTGCCTCTTTCCAGAGCTGCAATAAAAGCAAGTAAGCACTGCAGTGGCCAATAACTCAGAGGTCAGAGGTTCTGTTTGACTGAAGACTGGGGGTGTTATTAAGCCCTCCCACAAGCAGCCAGGACTGTCCTCTCAAAAACAAGCAAGACATTTTAGCATCGAAGTATTCATTAGCCTCACAAAAATGTTGCTAATGTTTTTGCTTTGACTCACCACTGGAGCAGTCCACTCCTCCCCAGCCCGGTTCGCACTGACATGTGTCTGGGGACACACACCTGCCGTGAGCACACTCCTCTGTACACAGTGCTGAAGAGAGACACAGAACAAGGAGAGGAAGGTGAGGGGTCGCAGGTATTAAAGGTAACCAGAACATGATGCAATCCTCGCACATAGTTAAAACACTGCTAGTTGGAAAGCATATCTCCTGTGGTTGGGGGTTCAACATAATGATGGATATTGTATTGGCAATTAACTTCATAAACCTTTGGATGACGTTATAAGTTATTTTTCTCCATCGGTGTAAGTTGATAAGGAATTTAGGTGGTATGTCAAACAAAATACTTAAGTGTGGCGAGATATGCTACTGTTCTATAAACAGCCTCGCACTGGGACTCACAATTCGGCAACCGGAACAAATGCAAGAAAAGAACAGAGTGCATAAAGTGGATGTCAGGGTTCAAGGTGACCGCCAGATTATTCTTAGGACAGACAGTAGTCTTATCTGAGGAAGAAATACATCGGAGAGAGTGTGGCGACTTATGGCCGAGGAAAGCTGATTGAAATCAGCGCCGGCACAGGGGCTAGCATTGGGGGAGTCGAGGGAAGTCATGGACACCCATACAATAGAATACTAATGTAATTGACTATAACTATATTCCGTAGGCTAATCGCCTCAAATGCTTCCTAATTCTCCACTATTAAAAACTTCATAAAGCTGTTTGATAGAACTTTATTGATTCGAGTTTATCCAAGCAAATGACTGTAATGTATATGCAAACAGAGCTTTGGGTATTATACCTATGTGGAGCAGATATCATAAGTATCCTGACGCCTTGATATTGACCTCAAACTTTCAGATAGCTACAACGCGTCTTTCTCAAAAGTAATGACTCATAGTCTTGCTCAGGCTGGCATATACTTATCTGATGAGATACAGTACATTTGCAAATCATGGATCGCAAATTAAATTCCAGACACTGCCGGTGTAAAGTAATCTGATCGATGCAAAAGCAAGGCAGACAAAGCAGAGGAGTCGAAAGATAATAGGAACAAAAGAGGTAAAAAGAGAGAGAGAGTGAACTAAATGGATGTGCAAGAAAATATGTTTACGGACAAGAGAATTGTTGAAACGCCCTGGTCGACTTGTTATATATATATACATATATACCCAATTATGTATTAGTCATTTATAAACACAAATTATATAAACACACACACACACACTAATCATAACCAAACCACATCTTGACCTAATCACAAAAAAACACATACACGAGTACAAACACAATGCCACTGTGCCATGTAGGCAAAGTGGAAAGTGCATACAACAAAACTCATCTTCTCAAGACCAAAAAGAGTGCCCTGATATTGCAGCAGCCTGTGTTACTCCATCATCCATATCACATTCGTTTTACTAGAAAGGTCTTAGCTTTGATGAAAAAAAAATTGGCAAAAAAGCCCAAAAAAAAAGGAGTAAAAAAAAATCAAAATTTAAACCATACTTACAAAAAAAAAACTTGAATCATCCTTCTGCTCGTTAAAAGCAAAATATAAAATATGCTTTGGATTAGGGCTCTGTACTTTATTAACATCACATCTAACTATTTGACGATGCCTACCAGTGTCATTGGGCATGAATATTGCAACACCCCCCCGAAGAGGTGCCCGGGAGAATGACTGGCAGGAGTGAAGAGACTCGTGAAGCTACACGTCTTTCCACAACACCACTTACATACCACACACCCCCACCAGCCATATGTCAATTTAATTGTAGTCAAAGACATAGATCTATGTGAACCCTCAAGAAATGACAAATAATTACTGTACTGGTGCATAATCCTCCCATCCCTGTTTCATAAAAGGCACGATACGATAGATTCAAGATTGACAACATCACCAGCAAGGATACCAAGACATCACACATATCAAATAAAGGCACGCCACCTTCTCTCTCTACTTCTTTCTCTGTCAAACAGCGCTCGTTGCCCCGTCTTGTGATCCCCCATGGTAGGAACAGAGGGACAAAGAGGATATTAGCACTCGAGGGAAAAACACTGAATGCATCATCGGTGGGCACTCTCATTTTCTTAACTCCTGCACCTGTTCAGCATGTAAAGCCTGCTGCCAATAAAAGCTAATAAAGGCCTCCTTGGTCAGCAATGAAGAGGATTCCCTCTGGAGACGAATGCTTACATTTCAATCAATGTCCCATCATGCTGTAGATTAATAGTGAGCAGTGGCATGTTTGGAGAGCAGGAAAGATTAAGTTTGAAGTTATATGTTCTGCACAGGAGTATTGTTGGTGCGTATATGGCAAAGCCACTATTATGTCAAAAGATGAAGTATATGGAAAACTAAAGCATATTCAAATGGAAAATAGCGTGATGAGAGAAAGAGAATGAGATATGCTAGTCACTGAGTAACACACAGCATAAATGAAGACACCAAAAAGGAGGCAAAGAAAGCGAGGGATGTACACTGTATGAAGAATAAGCATACTGGGATGCCTACTGTACTTCACAAAATGAGCGCCCCACTTCCTCCTTTAAGCCATGCTATTCTACAGGGACATACAAACCTTTCAAATGTCCAGTGCTCCTGAACATTGCACAACAAAAGAGATGCCCACTGCACTTAGTATAAAAGAAGCAAGCAGGCGTCCATCCTTAGCAAGAAAGGATAATTAGACGATTACATCTTGGCCAGAGGGGTAGTAACCAAGCCTGGACAACAAAGTCAAAAGTCATTTGTTTCTACTGGCCCCTAGGGGATAAACAGAAGTCCAGAGGCCCATTAACAAAGTTGTTGACAAGCAGACCCTGAATAAAGAAATACAATACACCCCTTCCCCCCATTCCACCCTGGGCAATCTCATTCATTCACATCCTCTTTAAGTAAGGATGCAGACCCATTGCATTTGCCATCTAGAGTGGATGATATTGTATCTTCATTAAGCTGAGCAGTTCAATGACAGGGACCCTATCTATACACTGCAGTTGGTACCACATGTTAGATCACCATAGTGTGTGTCTATAATGTTTTTTTTAATAACAAATTAATATTATTGGTCATTATAAAAATAAATATTGAATCCCCGGGTTTTCTAAGTTGTTATTGTTAAGAACTTTCAATACATTTCAAACTAAATTGTTACATCTAATAAGCTGTAAGTACTGAGGGTGAGAACATTCACTACTTACGAACACACAGGTCTCCATTCTCGTGGAAGCCTGGGCAGCACTGTGACCGCCGTCTGTACATGGTCCTAACACCCCTCCGATATGCTGTCTTGTAGCTGATCCTGTGCAAAAACACACACATACACACACAAATAAACATAGAGTACATGTGCACGTTTATCCTTGAAGGGGTAAAAAAAAAGTGCTGATGTGAGATGATCCTGAGTTCTTGGCTACCCCAACCTTGCTGTTCTCTTTGGTTCAGCTGCTTCTGGGCACCTGAGAAGCCCCCTGGAGAACTGTCCACCTGGCCCTTGGCTCCCAGTTGCATGTACTTACTTGGATGGCACTTTATCATGTAACAAGTACTTGATACTTACAAGTATATGATCTCTGCACACTACGCTCAAATGTTTAGCTCTCATACTGTTGCAACGTTACCATATATATCATATTGATCATATACAGAAAGATGTGGTGTATTTCTCTGTAATGAATTACATATTCCACTGATAGAAATGTATAGGGACTAAGACTTGCTGCACTAAGCCAAGAACATCTCTGCATTTCAAAGTGCCCAGTACACCGGTGAGGCCCACAACATGCTTCGACATTAAGCTGCCAGCGTGGTCTCAAGATGTAAAGGCTGTGCCAAATAAACACCTCAAGCAGACACTTGCTGTATGGCTTACGTAATGCTCGCTGACCTGCCGGACCTAGTTAGTCTCGATTGACCAACGAAGGACTGACCCGATCTCTTAGTAGACCATTATGTTCAGACACACCAAAGTACCCTGGCCATGGCACAGCTCTTGTTATTGATATTGGGTCAGCAATGAGTCAACTAGCTAAAAGCTGTGTGTAATTACACTGTATGATACTCCATACCTGTGTCTGGTGCATTTGAACCAGTTGAGGATGTCAGTGCAGCGAGTGTAGTAGACCTGGTCAAATGGATGGGAGTATGACTCCTGGACAGTCACAGTATAACTGTAAGAAGAGGAAGCCAATGTGATGCTACAGACCACCAATGTACGTCCGGCAATACAAAATGTTTGGAAATTATTTAGAAAAACACACAATACCAGTAGTTTGCACATTTCTCAGATCTGCGTTTCCAATAACAATGCTCTGCATGTTATGACTTATTGATTAAATAGTGGAATCATTAAAATGTTTGCATGTGCATAAACTGACTCCCATTGGAAATGACATTCATGCTTTCACACGCATAGTAAGAGATGAATGAATGCATGGGTGGAATAGTCACATTAACATTGATCTTAATTTACAGTCCTAGATTGGTCCTTGGAGTAAACCTTTCCCCTTTTACTTTTGATTATTGACGTGCTTTCACGTTGATTTAAAAGGCCCTGTCCATTAGTTTAGTGCAGAGTCCTGAGTGGTACTATTTAATTGCGGAATGCAGACAAGAGAATGCAGGCGGACCAACCTCTCCCAGTGACTGCATACGTTAGGGTCATCTGGGTTGAGAGGCCACACTGCGCAGATCACCACTAGGTGTGTGAGCCACCACAGGGCAAACTGGGGGAGGCCACCTCTCCACATCCTCCACCGCAGGAGAAAAAGGTGAGAAGAGAGAAAATATTAGGTCCCACAATATACTGCAACTGTAGTCACAAATGTACTGTGAAATTATTAAAAACACCGTTGTATCATTGTGATGATCTAAATATATAACAAGCAATGGTTTTACAAACAAAAACATTGCCACTATGAATACGTTTAATTATATGACACCAAGTAGCTTTGCATTCACTTAGGTTCAGGAATACAAGTTTTAACCCCACACTAACATAAGTTACTGCTGTCGTCAGCTTACAAATATCTCATCTCATCCAAAAATAGATTACCATATCAGGCCTTGAAGTATTAAAAATCATTAGGTTAGTATTATCGGGTTTCCTGAAGTGTCAATTAGATTTGCAACAATAGATACAAGGACATTTGTCTCTATTGTTTTCAAGTAACTGAGAAAACTTGCATGCTAGTGGTATAGGTTTCCACACTGAGCACGAAACCCACATTATTTAAACAGTGTATGAAACACAATGTCAGCTATAGAGAAAACAGCAAGGATAAATTGACATAATATGTGCAATGCATGCCTGCCTCATCTACTAAAAATAAGGGCAAAGAATAACACACCTTGTTAAGGTTTTCATGGTGTGTGATTCCTTGATCTCAATCAATTAAGACAACATCAAACCAATATAGAAAGATGGCGTCAACACTTTGATTTTTCTTGGCATCTCGACTGTCAAGACATGTTTTTAGACAGCAGTATTTTAGATTGAGCTTGGTGTGACATGTGGTCTCAAATGTGGTAAGTAAGTCTTTGCATGTTATAAAGAGCAAATAGATTGCATTAAGAGAGATTATGGTGATGAGAATGTAACAATGTAACACAGTGTTGCCATGGATTTCTATGTGAAGGCATTTGCAAAAGTCAGTGCATGTATATATGAACTTGTAACACTGAGCTAAAAGAGCACCACAGTTTACACCTGGCATGCATTGAAAAGTTTCGATTTGGAAATGTGGTACTGAATATTTTGTCACTTAACAATTTAAAACCAAAACCAACAAAAGGCTGTGCTGAATTGATCCTGCGCGAGCCTATGACACAATGTTCAAATGTATTTTCTAATTTACTTATTGGAATAATTAAACTCACTCCTGTAGAACAATATAGCACCATAAACAATGTACATACAAAGGGCTTGCAGGCAGGGTGCCCTAATGCATTTCACTATATCTCTTTTTTATCTTTGTCTTTTGAAAGGTTTGTCAATGAGGTAGAGGGGTTAGAAATGTGTTATGTTTTGCCAGCTCGCATATCAGAAACAGGGCAAATGTTAGGATTGGACCTACACAGCCACCTTACTTCCTTGATTCCAGGTCATCTAGCTATCAACCGACTATGAGGTCATCAGTAACATACAATCTCCCCCTCCCATCTTTTTCTAAATGAGACTCAGAGCTCCATTGACCAGGCCAATCCTCTGTGGCCTTGATTGATGACTATAGTTTGCTGACAGTGGAGAGAGACCAGTCAATCCCTCTGAGAGTCTCCAAGGCTTCATTGATAATCAGTTGTCACTTAAAGTAATATCTGAACGGATTTATCTGAACGACGGTAAAATTAGACAAAATATAAAACTACATTCAAATTAACTTATCAAGGAAGACATAACGCATTACCATCTATGTAATTATATCCATATCTGGTCAGCCAGAAGCCATCAGCAAGGTAATGTACTGTGAGCACGACATGATAGGGAACCTAGTTGAGCGCAACATCTCCCAACTCTCAATGCTTTGTCTTTAAGACCTATGCTCAATTAGCAGTTCAATGTTCTGTGAAATACTCCCAATCCACTATTAATTCTTCATCAGGTGGATCAATGTCCCACATGGAAGATGGAAATGGGTGGAGGCAGGTGGAGAGATATATGCGGATGGATGATCTGAGTCCAGACAGAATGGATTATCTTTGACCCTTCTTTTCCTTCAATAAGACCTTGATTTAGTCCTACAATATCTCAGAGGGTATTACAGTAATGAACTTACAAAGCCAAACCCCTGACCAATAAAAGTTAACTATTGAAATATTATATGAACCCACTGTCAGCTTGTTGGAAAGTGTAACTTGGGCCAAGGTTTAAATACATAGCTATCTCTTACAGCCTTAAATTAAAAGAAATCTGTTGAGCAATATACTTTAAAGCAATTAGTAACTGCAATAATTGAAACCAGAATCACAATGTCTGAACCTAAAAAAGCAAGTCCATAAACATCCTTGTGGCAGTCCTCCACTTCGGCTACACTGGGAGAAACATCCTCTACTTTCTTTCACGACATCGGCCAGTGGCCATATGATTAATTCATGCAGCTTTGGATGGTGATTGCAGCTATCTTAAATCACATAGCATAGTGCAAATAGGACTGTCCAGTCATCATAGTTTCTGTTTAGTACACGTCCTGTAATATATAAAGTAGCAGCTGCATTACTGTCATATACTGCATATAGCATCACTTGTTTGATAATCTTGTCTTCTTAGGAGGAGTGTCTGGAGAGAAATAAGTCATGGTAGCTTAGTAGTAGCTTAGAGACGCGTGTGATGCTATGCTTAGGTGCTGAGGCAAGACAGGATTGCGCCTGATTACAGCCAAACCACTGCAAAGCAGATATACGACACACATCGTTTGCTCAGTCCCTAATGCTTCTGTCTCCTGAGGGCATTTGCTCATTGAACCTTGGAAGACATTAGACCCACAAAAAGAGAGGCTTTGTTTGCTTTTCAGCTCTTCTTTTGGCATAAGGGACAATGCAGTAAAAGCTTTTCAGAGGGGAGAGAGAGTCAAAAACACATTTATGCCCTGCAGGACAGAAAGGCACAGGGACAGGGGTGGATAAGATCCATCTGTCTAGAACAGAGTATTTTGTAGGCAAAGTAAGACAGACTCATAGCTGCTCCTTAATATATTAAATCAACGCTTTTAAAACAACATTATACATTCATACACTAAGTAATAGCCTCGATTCTCCTCTTGCAATAAGTAGAATTATATTTATAGGCATATAGTTATTTATAATTGTTCTTTGAATCATCGTGTAAAGATGGGTTAGGGTGTCTTTCGCTAAATCCAATGTCAACGATGGTGATGGACGCTGCGTGTCAATGGAAAAAGGCAGAATGGTCAAAACTAAAATATGAAATAAGAGTTAAATTTACACGCATTATTGAAAGAGTAGCCCTAGACATTGTGCACTAGATGTCATGCGGTGACTGCATTGCTTAGCAACTCTGGAGCTCTATCGTATTGACTTTGGGGCTCTTGGTCAACTGCTTGACCAAGGCTCTTCTCCTCAAATTGCTTGGTTTGACTATGTGGGCCAGATCTAAGAAGAGACCTGGTTGTCCTAAGCTTCTTCCGTTTAAGAATTATGAAGGTCACTGTGTTCACTAAGACCTTCAATACAGCAGGCATATTTTTACACCCTTCCCCAGATCTGTTCCCTGACACAGTCCTATCCCTAGGGCTACAGACAATTCGTTTGACTCAATGGCTTGGGTTTTGCTAAGGGGTCTTAATACTTTCTGGAAGCACTTTAAGTCAGGAAACTCTATTAAGGATTCATCCATTTGACACACGTTGCACAATCAAAAACTGTTAATTGTCCTATAAGAGGACATCAATGCTGTTTTACAAGACCAAAAGAATAAATAATCATGCTGAAAGCAACATGGATTGAGTAAAAGTGGATTTATGAGCATGTTTGATACTGTTTTTAGCCAGTGGTGATATTTTTTCCTCGCTGATTTATCCCCCTGTACAGCCAATTAACCTGCCGTCATCCTATCACTGAATGAATGAGCCCCGGTGGCAAGTACTTTGTTAAAACAACTCCTGGCAGCCCCATGCAACACTTATGGCTCCTATGGGGATAGCTTCACCAGTGAAATGTCCTTGATCTCAACACACACTCACAGACAACACACACAAGTTAGAAGAAATGTTGGTAATTTTATTACTCCACTTCACCTACAGTCGAGGTTCTATAAGTTGTCCCTCAGCTTACATTAGGTTTACTCTACAAATATTTAGCCTGTGGTCTAAGCAGATATGGCCATGGACTGTTGACCTCTAATTATCTTGACATATACTGTGATGCTTTTTATATGGAACAACTAATGAATGAATCAATCAATAAATCAACTAATCAATCGGCCCAACCGTTGAAAAACCAAGAGCTATACACTACACTAGGATCAAGTGCAATACATCACATTATAGGAACCACCAAGGCAAAAGACAAACTGGGCTTTAAGTACACGAGTAAGCACACTTAGTATAAAAGTTTAGCACTCCATTCAAGGATGCTGTGGATACTTAGTGGTAGCGAACGTATGTTGTTTCTATTGAACAAGAAATCATAACATAAAATCTAAATTATGGTTTGTAGCCTTTAAAAATGGGCCTTATAACCCATATAGGCTCTTACAAAAATGTATACCTTTGGCCACTAACAAAACATAAGCATGAGACATTACAATATGTTGGTGAACAAGAAAAACATGGCATAATGCTAAGAAAATGTGAGGGATCGTTTTAGCCTACACCACTGATTACCAACAGGAAGTTGATCAACACATACACACAAGATGAAAGTCACATATTTTCTTGTGCATTTTAACTGCATGGACAATCATGTTGGGTCAAAGTCAGCAGAGACTTAAGTGCTGAGGAAAAGAAAAAAAGACAATCTTGTGTATCATCACAATCAGGTGTATCATCTCTATTTGTGAAATGTATCACACAGCTGTCCGGTAAAGCCAGGTTTGTCATTTAGAGAGAAAAAGATTTAACTGATGCATTTTTTAAATATTTGAAAATTGCAGTGGAATTAGATATACAGACAAAATGCACATGAGACTAGTTAATACAAATAAATCAGTCACCTGAAAAGTAAACCTCATTAGTATCACTCTAACTCAACTAAAGGTTCTTAAACCCAATCTAATCCCCGAGAACATATGCAAACACTAAAGCTAATATGACTGCCTACTACAGGAATCTGATTACAAACTAAATACATAAGTATTTAAATCTCTGAAGATTGTCAGTTGTAATTACTATGTGAGCACACATGATTTGTTCTGTGACCATGGCATTTTTCATGCACAGCACCAACATACATGTTAGTGTATTTGAAACAGCTAAATTAACAGTGGAGGTAGGTCACTTCAATCTGTAAAACTAGCCTGGTTAGATTATACTAATTTATTAAGCTGGCCTCTACCTATGCGTGAAAACACTATAGGTCTAAATGATACAGTTAAAAGACCATCATATTGTTTTTATATAAAGAAAAAAAAATGTCAAATGATGAAGAAATATAAATATAAACATGCATTATATCACAGGCTGTCCCTAACTTGTCAATCAACTCAGCTGCAGATACATTAAAGAAGATTCCTTAGCTGCAAGGGTCTTGTTGTGCTCTGCGGGACCTACTGTAATCCACCATAAAATGTTTCCTCTCAAAGTCTTTTACTGAGAAAAGCTGTCAAAGCTGTTTAGCTTTTAGTGGAAAACTTAATTTATAGCCCAAATTGTAATTTCTCCTAAATCACAGGTCGGCCTAAAATTAATGGACACTTACACTTATTTAAAACGTGCCAATCAAACAATCATTGTGGCCAAAACATTAAAGAAAAAAAAAGAAAATATTGGATTGACCCTAAGACTAGTCGAACTGGCGGTGACAGATAATTCAGCGCCTAACACCCCAATCCTTCTATGTATAAAAACCTCACATATGGACCTCCAAAATTGGTTTAGTGGGAACCATCTTGGCAATATGTTAGGATGAAATTTCATGGTCATTCAGAACCAGGCATTTTTTGTTCCATATATGGTGCCCACCAGGCACAAGGCAACTTACTTTTAAGTTGTTCCTGTTCCCTTTCTTCTCCTTGCTGTCAGTTTTGTTCTCCCCATTTTGCCTTTGTTGTAGGATGAATAAAATGAAGAGAGCCGTAGGCTACACGCCTTAATGGAATCTCTTTTTGTCTCAGTGTTAGGAAGAATTCTGAACTCAAGTTTACTTGTTTACTTATGAGTGAATATCATTTTAAAAATAGTCTTTCAATACATGTTATTCTTTAATTCTAAAGGTTGGGTTATTCTTATTCCCTAAGATCAATTACCTTAACTCTGCATATTTTGAATATATCTTGGATACAGCCAAAACGGGTATTAACAGCTACAGGCAGGGCTTACAATGCACAGCCATACACAGGGACTCCAATAAAGCTTGTCCTTGGGAAACAACAGTCAATGATCTTCCATTAATCAACACTGATTACATTTATTGATCATGCATGGAAGATTCCCAGTTGAAAAGGTTCACCAGACTGGAAACTTATACTCTCCCCGGTGCAGGTCATATTCAGTCAAACTCAAATTAAAGGAGGATAGTCTCTGGCCTGTAAAGCTAAATCAACTTCTTTCCAACCCTCTTGTAGCGGATCATATTTGGAAACATGACTGGTTACTGGATTCTTAATCTAAATTGTTCCGAAGGGTAATTACAGCGAAATGAATGATCTGATTGAGATATATTCAAAAAAGGCAACCCCACACTCCGTCTTTCAAATAGACGTTTCCTATAAAGCCAGTTTTGATATGGTAATGTAGAATAGCACAATGTATAACATCTATGTTTTGCTGTCAGTGTACAACTTGCGGCAGTGAACAATTTTTTTTATATATTTTGATATATTTCCATTACCTCTGTCAACTAACTCTAAAATAACTCTGTCCCTGTGTAGGCACTTGCTACATGCCACAGACGGTATAAACTGGGCTTTACAACGGTTTTCTAAGTGGGTCCAGGAGATTCGATTGCTTATGTAGTACTGTTCACAACACAATTTGTTCTTACATGTTCAGTACTTAGAGGCACACACATTTTCTCCTATTATAACCAGAGCCTTGAGCATCGTCAAACGCAAAATAACTTCAATTACACATAGAGCTGCAGTTATCAAAACATCCCTTACTGTGATTGCTGAAGCAGAATAGGGGACAAACACCTTTGCAGAAATGTACTAAACATTAAATACATATCCTGTTCAAATTGCAATTTAGAACGGCATTGTAAAGACATTTTATGGAAATTCAACTTAACACAAAATCCTTGTAACACTCTTGTATGGTAAACCTGGGTGCTTGCTCACTTCGCAACATTGCCCGTTCAGTGACTCACTTAATTGAAATGAATTAATTTGGCATATTAATGATAAAATGTACTTTTTGGGGGGTTGCATTTGCTAGTAGGACTTCTTATACATAGAACATATCTGGTCCTCTAGCTTGCCTACCTGCACAATATATCCATCTAGTGGCAGTGGTGTGCTGTTATCATGAAGTTTCTGCTGTCATTGTCTACTGCTGTATGCAAATGTGGAATTCAGCGAATTCTGTCTATCTATGTATATATAATCGAAAGGTTACTTCATTGTGACATTTGATTTGATGACATCTATCATCATATGTAATACTTATTTTTTTACAACATTAATGGAGTTTCCGATTTCGCAAAAACTTCAAATACCACAAACCCTGACATTACATATGGTATCTTTGTTTAACAGATAATTGTAAATTCAAATAACATACTTAACCAGTAATATGTTGAGCCAAATGTCGGATTCTAACATTTCGATATTTATCGCAATACTATGTGCAGGGTCTAGATGAACAAACACACTTAAATTAGTTAAAATGTACTTAATCAAATTTTTAGAAATGTCAGCTGTGTGCCCTGCCCCTTGTCCAAACGGGCTTAATAGCAGCAAACAGCGGATTAAAATATGAGTAATCAGAATTTGTAGACTAAACCTAGAAATTAAGTGGTCTGATCGAATTTCAAAATGTATGCTTACCTTTCCGAATCAAAATCTCCAAATAATGACAAAACTGCTAGATGTTAAATATATTGTCAATGAGTAGCTTCATACCTAAACTATTCTTTATTCTTTAATATATTATTAAGGAGCCCACTTCTGTGTAATGCTACATAGACTAACACTTGAGTTCTCTCATCATTCGTGGCACATGACTCCTCTAGTTCACACTTCCCACATCTTACTCTTCTTGTGTGATTGCTCGAGAGAGGCTCGTTTTTCTGTGCTCTGACATCACGACCGCAGACACATGTCCTTTTGGGAGGACCCGTGACGTCATAATAATAATAATAATAATAATAATAATAATAATCATTATAATTATGATTATTATTAATAAAAAATGATATAAACTACAACAACAATAGTAATGTATAGCTAATTAAAACAATATTCATGTGCAATTTCAGACACAACTAAATGAATATTTTTTTGCTGTCATATTTATTGAAGTGTTCTTGTTATATTAATTGCGCAGTGGTGCACTCACAAAAAAAAAACGTCTAACTATCCCCAGCAATAAAGAGGGGCTTTTAGAGCTCTTAGATTTTAAAGCTGGGTTGGCCAGAAAGACTTATCGAACCTGGCAAGCCGTACTGCGATTGCGCAGAGGTGCCTCTAATGTATTGTTTACAACTTTTGATTCCCGCCTTAGGTACTAAGAAACAAAAATGTGTCTTCAGTCTGTTTTATATGAAGTGACTGAACTGTGAATCCTCCAAATGTGGGTTATTTACTAAACGTTTATTAATTAAATAAGACAATAAATTATCAGTTTTTCTAAAAGTGACAGTTTTAGTGTCGAAAAAAGGTATTCGAATTTGACGAGTCGTTCTTTCCTTGTCATCTAACGAAGTTCTCAGAAAGCGTAAACAGCATATGGCCAACTATGGCTGCGTCCCCATAGCCTTTTAACATGTTCTTGTTGACTTCCCCTCGGCACTTGCCCCCAGGAATCCCAGTCGCCATCTTAGATGTCGTTCCATAAATCTGCAAACCTGAAATGAACTTCCTGAGATCGACCCTTTTGAGGGCTGAAGGAGCGAGTGAATATCCATCCATGTGTATCAACCACAATGCACTGTTGTTGTGTATTTGGTACATGAGTATACATCAGTGGTTAAGTGGTATAATGCACGTAAAACAGTTTCTCATCACCAAAGGAGAATATTCATTAAACCTTCAATATAAACCTAGCGATAACAACTAGTATTATCGTGATACATATCCTAACAGACAAAAACATGATATCCAATTTCCAATTCATTAGAAACTGACAGCTGATTGAACAAGCCTAATTTAAACCAGTATGCAGGTATTTCCGATGATTTGTAAGGCTATAGTGTCAGGCCTGCAACTCGCAGTTGATCTATGACACTTTATGCTGAAAGTGTACAAGGGCAGGTTTATTCCATTTAGGACCCCGTCCACATGTAGCCGAGCGTTTTTAAAAACTGAGTTTTTTTATCAGTTTTTGCCTTTCGTCTACATGTAACAGTGTTTTTCGTGTCTGATGGTCCTAAGGTTTTCGAAAACGTCGATTAGGGTAGATTATGTTGTAGGCCTTATGTTATATAAGGCGGTTTGAAATGTTTTACATGTAGACACCAAAAACGATCCTGCAGCCGCAGTTTCTTTCTTTGTTACATAGGATCTGTGTGGTCCTTCCTTAGATGTAATTTGTTTAAATGTAGCCCAATGATCATCTGTCGATGGTTGCTTTAGTAATCCCTAACGCACCATTTTTCTGGTAGTTTGGATTTCACATGGTTTAGCTTTCTCTTAACAGCGCTTTTTGCGTTCTCGTGTGGACTGAATTTTTAAACCTGCTTAAAAAAATAGCCAGGAAAAAAAAGTTTTCAAAAATACACGGTAAAGTGTGTGGAAGGGGTCTAAATCCCCCGCCAATGTTCTTTTCTCCAAGTGGCCTCGGCGCCACAATGCTATTACGTCATACTAACGGCATTGGGTAAGTGAATAAGGGAAGTGGAACCGCAATTGGAACGCAGCCTTTGATTTTACTACAGCGTTGTATCGTTAACTAGCCAATGCAAATTTTGTGACCGTTAAATGGTGAATCAGAGTTTCTTTACAGTTTATATAATTGTGTATCTAAGTTAAGGGTATGGATTTTTAAACTTCGACTCGGTAACAGTGTTTGGTTTGTCTCGGCTACCAATACCTACCGTACAACCAGCTTGTCGCCGCCTGGAATGGAATAGACAATGATTAAAACAGAAAAGGTGCTACATTTGAAGAGTACCAGAGGTCGGAAGGTTCGAGTGGTTCGGGAACATTATTTAAGGAAGCATGTCCCTTGTTTCAGCTCTCTTTGTCAAGCAGACTGTTCGAACGGTAAATTGTGTATGCTGTACCGAACGCTTCAGAGTTAGCCACCCGTATCAAACGTTAGACATACTAGATAGGCAAAACTTCTGAAAGGTGGAGCCCGCTATACTAAGATCATAACCATAGCTGACAACGTTAACTGTCGCTACGCGTGTACATTGAAGTAGTGGGAAGTGAAATGCTTTTGCAGATTTTATTTTGCTAGTGCTGGTCCTTCCAATTCGATCGAGCTTGTCCGTTTTTTATTTCATTTATTTTACAGGGTTAACCGACTGAGACCAGATCTGTTTTCCAACTGTGTCTTGTTTAGAGGCAGATAATATAAATTTCAATTTGTATTGCTGCTTTAAAACTAAGATTTTAAGAATCGCGTTCTTCTCTGATCTCAGAGTGACACCGTTTCGTGATTTTGCTTATCTCTTGTGTAATTGTTTTTCTTTCATTGGGGAAAAAAAACAACAAAGTTAATTTTCCTGTGGGCATGAACTGAAATCAATGCATGCACCTGTGCGGACATTGCAACACTTGCAAGCTGTTATTTCTAGATCTGTCTATGTTTGCACTACAATTATCTGCCGGTAATTGCCCAAACATGTTAATGTGCAGTCACTTTCCTTGTATACCACCAGTTAACATTTTCAACTCTACAATGGGATTACAGCTAATATAGCAAAAAAAAAAAAAGGTCCTTTCTGCATTTTCTATAACTTTGGTAACTTCAGTGTAGTATTAACTTCACTGTTTGTGACAATATCTATTTCCCTGTGTTCTCTTATTACAGATGGTAAAGTCCTGTCCAGTGATGCGACCCACTATGTAGTTCCTGATGCATGTGTCGTGCAGGACTTTCTTGAGATCCTTGAGTTTAGGGAACTTCGGGGCATCATATTCACCCAGACTGCTTGCCTAGCTGTGCAGCATAGCAGAGGGCGCAGGTATAGTCAGTTACTGTCATAACCCTGTCTATAATTAGTAGACGGGCTGTGGCAGCCTTCTCTTTTCTTCATACAACACGTAGATTAACCACAGGTCACATAGAGCAAATTAGAAAACCCATTTCACATATTAAGCATTAAGCGCAAACATGCACTTTTTAATTTGAGTGACCCCCCTGTAAAAACTCCTATTGTGCATGAGTGCACCTCTAAAATCTTATGCTCTTGGGGATATCCTCATCCCCTCATCAATATCACAAACATACCCTGGTGATGCGTGTTTTTTTGGTTTTGATTTGTTTAAACAGGCAGTACAACAGGCTTCGCAACCTGCTGAAGGACCCTCGCCATGACTGTGTGCTGTTTGCCAATGAGTTCCAGGAGTATTCCTACTGCCCGAGGGAAAAGGGCGAGACCCAGGACAAATGGCAAACTAGGTCAGTTGTTGTGTGTGTGTGTGTGTGTGTGTGTGTGTATATATATATATGTACATGCATACATACATCCATTAGCTATACCGCTTAACCTATGCAGGGTTGCGGGGGGGGGGGGGCACCATTGAGCGAGAGGCGGGGTACACTGGACAGGTCTCCAGTCCATTGCAGGGCTAACACATAGACATACAACAACTCACACACACATTCCCCCCTATTGACAATTTAGAGTCACCAATGAACCTGCATGTTTTTGGACTGTGGGAGGATACAATTGTTATGGCGTGAAAATAAAATCGTTTTGCGTTTCCACTTCACACTGCCTGGTTTTTTCACTTAGATTTGTGGATGAAACAAATATGTTGCAGTGGGTATTGGATGAAATGCAATAAAACCTAGTGAGATCAAAAAGGCAGGCAGGCAGGCAGGCAGTTGTTCGATGGAATCAGTAAAAGCTGAAATATTTCCTACATTTGATTCTAAGATGATAATATATTTGTAATAGTGCCAAGTCTATGCTCTGTACTGTTTCAAAGCTGTTATTGTGTGTTGGACAAGGGCACACACACATTTCGAATGATGCCTGACTACCTTCTTCCCTGTGTGTGTTATGTCAGATGTGTGTATCATGCAGCTGTGTGGTACCATAACCACCTGGCTGGGCTGACGCCGGTGGTTATGATCACAGAGGACCAGGAAACAGTGGCAGAGTACAGCAGCCTCAATGCCGGGGTGTTCGTCATCTCTACTCAGGTGAAATACACACAACCAAATTGCGCCACACCAGTTTGCCTAAGTCAATGATGTTGTCCAAATCCATTTGAATTTCATTACATCAAGTAAATTAAAGTGGTTGTCTCAAGATTAAAGAAGCATAACTAGTTATTTTCTTTGAACTGTACTACATGGATGTTTGTCCTCCTTGCCTGGTTAGGAGTACCTGCAGACCTTCTGTCCCGAGATGCAGGCTGCCCAGGAACTGTACTGCTCTATCTCCCAGGCCTTGCAGGAGAAAGAAAGTGAGGGGGCAGAGAGAGAGTATACCGAACACCTGCCTGCCGAAGTCCTTGAGGCTGGCATCAAGTCTGGAAGATATGTCCAGGTGAGCATCTTTAGTAATAGTATGATGTGATTCATGTGTGTGTTCTTGCGTCCATTAGATTAGATTAGATTACATTTTATTATCATTGCACAGAGTACACATACTGAGACGACGAAATGCATTTGAAACTTAAACATTTCCAGATAAAAAAAACAGTTCTTCCTACTCATAGATTTTGGACTTCCTTACTGTGTGTGTTTTACATTGTAATATGTTTCATTTCATATAGTGACATGCACAATTATACCCCATTAAAACCTTTAAGCCTTTAAAAGTTTTTACCAATTCACCAGCGGAAGTGACTGCTCACACCCATTCACCGTTGACATCTTTGATTTAATGCATTCACTTTCATGCCTGCCAAACCTACTTGGTCATGCATGTGCCTTTTTTTCTCAGGCAATTGCTTTCTTCCTCTCTGGATATTTATTATGTATATTTAAAATATAATAATTAAAAACATTTTTTAATTCCTTTTACAGGGAATGCTAAACGTGAATAAGCATCGATCGCAGCATGAGGCTTTCATACGAATGGAGGGTTCAACTAACAAGAACACAGGTGTGACGTGGCAGGGACTGTCAGTTATTTTTACATTCCCCTTTGATGAGAGGGTGCAGATCGGATGTAGCGTTAGCAATATCCCTATGAATTACGCCAAGAAATGATCTTTTGTTCAACTTTGTGATCACTTTCATTCTCACGTTATTCTGTGTCTTTCCTTTCTAGAGCTGAACAGTGACGTGTTTGTGTGTGGAAGTAAGAATCGTAACCGTGCTGTGCACGGGGACATGGTTGCTTTGGAGCTCTTACCAAAAAGTGAATGGAGAGGGAGGACAACGGCGCTGGCAAATGAGCCAGCAGAGGAGAAGAGCGGGGATGAGATGCGGAGCCAACCCTTGCCTACTGGTATAATCACAGTCACAACCAAATACCACATACTGAATTCGGACATGGGTAGTCTTTGGTAGGCTGGTGGAACGCCTTTGGGACAAAGCGCATACCTTCCCATATCCATGAAGATCAGAAAAGTAGATTAAGCCTCCCTCAAGTGGTAGCTTTTCCTTTGATATGTAGTCCTGCAGACTTTTGAGTTGGTTTTAAAACCACATGATTTATCATCCCAATAAATCATCTATAAAGTGCTTTTGAGTAGCATTGAAAACGCTGTTTTGATACAGCATCAGTGTAAACATTGCTACTGAAGTTATGGAGGCCCTGATGAACAATAAGGTTCTCTGCACGTGCAGGGAGAGTGGTGGGGATCCTCCAGAGGAACTGGCGGGACTATGTGGTGACCTTTCCCCCTCGAGAGGAGACCCAGTCTCAGAGCAGGAACTCTCAGCGCATCCTGGTCACCCCTTGGGACCAGCGCATCCCCAAGATCCGCATCAGCACCCAGCAAGCCGATGCGCTACAGGTCACACAAACTTTACAACAACTATGATCTTATTCAATTCTATGTTATGACATCGATGTCCAGAGGAGTCTTCACAATCGCAATATTTGTACTTCAAACTGTGAGGATTCAAGCAGATTATATTATGTTGTGGAGATCTGATGCTCTTTAAAACAATGACACAGTAAATTTCTTTTAACTTGTAATGCGTTAGCCAGGCGAACGGGTAAATATGACTTTTAGGTATACAGCAAACACTAGCGGTTCTAGTGTTAATATTTAGGAGACTACTGAATCCTGTAGTGAATTTGACATTTTGTCCCTCTGCACAGGACTTCAGAGTAGTGGTGCGTCTGGATTCTTGGGAGAGCACGTCTGTCTATCCAAATGGCCACAGTGTCAGAGTGCTAGGCCGGGCTGGAGAACTAGAGACAGAGATTCAAACAATCCTCATCGAGAATTCCATCCATGTGTCCCCCTTTTCGGATGCTCAGGTATTAAATGCAACTTGAAGCAGTACCGACAAGTGATTTAATTGTATGGGACTTAAGCATTACCTTTTTCCTTTTTGTCTTTGTCAATAGGTTGTGTATCTCTCGCTTACTTGTGTCAGCAAGTTTGAACGCATACTATCCACACCTAAACCAAGCATATCTTTGTTCACGTTCCGTTATCTGTGTTTGGATGTGATCAGCTCCGAGAGATGCCTGTGAACTCTCCAGAAAGCCCCTGGCGAGTTGACCCGGCTCAGATAGGCAAACGGATGGACCTTAGGAACACTCACCTTGTGTTTAGCATTGACCCTCGGGGCTGCGAGGACGTGGACGACACGCTGTCGGTACGGGTTCTCCCCGGTGGAGACCGCCTGGAGTTGGGGGTCCACATTGCCGACGTCACACACTTTGTCAAAGAGGGCTCTCTTACAGACTTGGAGGCCCGTGCTAGGTTGGTGGACTGCGCAGGGTTTTATTTGCCTTTCAAATGTTTGATGCGGTCATTAGAAATGAAAGAATAAACTGATGTGAATGGGGAAGGTGTGTAACTCAGGACTTTCTTATGATAAATGAATGCTAGCCAACTCTTTGTAAAATGGCACCATATGGGGTGTCCGTTTTTGAAATGTGTCCCTTTCCCAGGGCTACAACCTATTACCTGGCAGACCGGAGGTATGACATGCTTCCTGCTATCCTCAGTGCAGACCTCTGCTCTTTACTTGGAGGTGTGGACAGGTGAGGATACTTTACCTTTTTTGTTTTCTCAACGTGCCCAAACTCCATTTAAAAACAAGTCAAACCACTGGATATTGCTCAACGTGCAGAAACAACAATGTCCAGTGGTTTGACTTGTTTGTCGATCCCATATGAAATTCAACCAATCACCACTTAGCATAATAATAATAATGATAATGACTTGAATTTATATAGCGCCTTTCCTATACCCGATGTCGCTGTACAGAAAACCAAATAATACCACAGAATGAACAATCGACCCACAGCTATCACTCACTACACTCAGTCTGAGTGATACCATGGCAGCCAATTTGCACCCAACTTGTTCACCCAACACGCATTACGTCTTGCTCACACACGTAGGACACACAGACCGACTCCAGATGAACTGTCAGTGACTGGTTAGGGTACTGGTGAAACGATCGTATGTATGACATTTTATGTCTTGGTGTCCAGGTATGCCATGAGTGTGCTCTGGGAGCTGGACCGGCACACCTTGGCTGTCAACAGGGTGTGGTACGGCCGCACTCTGATCCGCTCCTCCTACCAGCTCCACTACGAGTTAGCCCAGGCCCTACTCAATGGCGAGGAGGCTGAGGTCCAAGAACTAGCCCATCTAGCCCCCGGGGAGAGGGATGCTAAGCTAGCCCAGCTCACCCAGGCCCTGGAAACGCTGACACACTTAGCCAGACACCTCCGAGCACAGAGGGACATTGGTGGGGCACTGGAGCTGGAAGGAGTAGAGGTACTTTTTGAATTGGATGTTGCATCACAGTATAATGAGAAAGTAGTTTTAAAGAGGATAGGGAATGTAAAAACAATGAAACCATGTTACAATGAGTATTGCATGTATCAGATTGTGCTCTTGTTTCCAAACTGGATTGTTACCATTTAAAGGGTATTAATAAATAAATAAATAAATAATCTCACTGTTTACGCACCTCTTCCCATTCAGGTCAGAGCTCAATTGGATGAGGACAGAAACATCACAGCCCTGGTTCCTCGCCAACCTCTGGAGGTCCATGAAACAGTGGCTGAGTGCATGATCTATGCCAACCACTGGGTGGCCCGCAAAATCCAGGAGAGCTTTCCCCTGCAGGCCCTGCTGCGCCACCACCCCCCTCCTCGCCAGGAGTTCTTCAGCCAACTGATCGACAGCGCCAAGGCCCGGGGCTTCACCATCGATACCAGGCGAGTGCCGTAAACTCATCATGGACGAGGAAGCGATGCAGTCATGTTCAAGTAGTGCTTGCTCTTTGTGAGTGTGCTGTTATTTCGATTCTATTCCTGCAGGTCCAACAAGGCTTTAGCTGACTCTTTGGACCAAGCTGTGGACCCCCAGGATCCGCTTGTGAACCGGATGCTCAGAGTTATGGCAACACAGGCCATGTCCAACGCTCTCTACTTTTCTACCGGGAGCTGCTCTCAAAACCAGTACTATCATTATGGTAAGGTTGAGTTACGGCTTGACAGTATATAAGGGCTATTAACTCCTGCTGTTTGTTCTAGATTTTCTGTTAATCATTTATAGAATGTTACGCTACTGAGGGCATTCCAGGAACCGCTACTGAACGAGTAGGTTGGAGAGAAGAGTTAATATCTTCCTCTTTATGTACGCCTTTTTTTTTTTTTAAATATAGGTTTAGCACTAGACAGATACACCCATTTCACCTCCCCCATCCGACGTTACGCTGACATCATAGTCCACCGCCTCCTGAATGCAGCAATCAATTTCGATAAGCGGATGGAGCCCAGCAAGCCTTCTGCTTCTAACAAGGAACTGGAGGAGATGGCACATCAAATCAACAACAAGAACAGGGTTTGTGTTCTCATGGTAATGGTCAGTGTAATCCCTTTGCTTTTGGTAGAATCTGAGCTCTCATGTCCAAACTATGTGTGACCCCACAGGCGGCACAGCAAGCCCAGAAGCTGTCCACGGAGTTGTTTCAATGTCTCTACTTCAAAGACAAAGACCCCCTAACAGACCAACAATGTGTGGCGGATGCCGTCATCTATGCCATCAGGGCAAATGGCATGCTGGTCTTCATTCCTCTGTAAGACTATTGAAAGACTTAATAATATTTTGATGATAATTTTATTCAAAGTAATATGAGGGTTTTTCCTCAAAGTCTTTACAAACCATTTAGTTGGAAATTTTGCAGTGGGGTATGTTTTACACATATTACACAAATTATGTCTTGCATTGTCTGAATATTCAATTGTCAGGCTGTGGCACTTGACTGAATGTGCCTTCTTTTCCAAGGTACGGTCTGAAAGGGGCAGTTTATTTGAAGAACCGTGAGGGTCAAGTGGTGAGTGTGAAATCCGACGGCAGCTGTGAGTGGCAGAGTGGCTCCATTCAAAGATATTTGGACCACATCAGCACCACCTGTGGTTCTGGAACAGCAACCTTCACCCTGTTTGATCACATCACAGTGAGTAAAATCAGCCAAGCGTTATTCCTGCACACCTGCCTACAGTATGAATTGCTTAAGTAGAGAGGAACTAATGTGAATATCAATAAACCTCATCTAAACCTAATGGTTTAATACAATTCTTTGTATATATCTCATCTGTTTTTATTTTAATTATAGGTGCGTATATCTGTTCAATCATCACGCTGCCACTCAGACACTCTGAACCTGGAGGTTATCAGCAACAGGCCCCACAGAACTGCAGAAGCTGAGAACCCACAGTCTCAGGCCCAGGCCAGGTGTCGTTCCCAGCTGGTCCAAGAGGTGGTCAGGCTGGCTGAGGTGGCATCTCAACAGGAGAAGGAGAAGGCTACCCATGCTCCAAAACTCTCCAAGGAGGAAAGGGAGTTCCGGCAGAGCAAGATCCCCAATCTGTACTCCCTCCTGGAGGAGGTGAGAGAACTGGCCCTGCTGGATCTCTCTCACTGTGAAGGACTAGGGGCAGGGCCCCAGGTCTTGGCCACATCAGCATAGAACAAGAATTTGTGAACAGATTTTTTTTTGTTTCACATGGGATCGAGATACATTTATTAGATATGGTGTGTGGTTTCTGCCAGGTTTTCAGAAATGTATAACATAGCCAGCATATGTAGAGGATAGTGTAACAACAGGTTTAAACAAATAATTTGTCATGAATGTCTGTGAACTGGAAAAACAATTCTTAATCTACTCAACATATTTGTATGTTTAAGTACAATCAGATATAAACAAACATTTGCTGAATAAACATTTTTACACTCAATGGCTTAATTTTACCTTCAGGACTGAGCCAATGAAACCTACCTAGTGACACAATGTAGTGCTGTTGGTTTATTATATACTATTCCCCTGTAGATAAGTCTGAATGCATAATTTCATTGTGGACATATGGCACGAAAATTAATGAGCAAGAGGTCAACGCCATGGACTAATTCTTGTAGGGGAAACCACATTTTCGTTAACAATTGTGCTTGATATATTCGTTTATTGATCTAGCGTTTACCATTTTGTATTCTTGAACTTTATTTTGAGAAACATTTCGATTCGAAGGACATACAAGTTTTACGAAACATTGAAAAGTAGTTCTGGGCAATAACAAGCTTTTGTCAAATATGTCAGAATACTTTTGTAAAGGTCTGTGGGCAATTGGGCTTTGATCATTGGAAAATGTACCTTTTAAATTTTACCATTTAAATATTAAAGTTGCTTTGGCTCGACAAAAGGTCAAAATAGCCCTTGATGTAAAAGGAGAAAATGTCCACACTTTGGGAGAGAAAGCTAACCCATATTAGTGCTGTAACATAAAGTGTCCAGATCCCAGCTAGAGGCATACATCCCTGACTTCTACAGTCTGTTGATCCCCGTCTATACTGAGACCATTGTGGATCTGAGGGCTGTGGCTGCCCTCATCCTTTTCCCCCTCCTCACACAGGAGCGACTCTGGGGGAGGTGGGGCAGTTTCCTGAGGTTTGCTCTTCAGAGGGTCTGTGCTGTTCTGATCACGACACAAATCTTCCTTCCCGTCAAACTCCTCGTCACTTTGTTGCCCAGAAATGTGGTCTAAAGAGCTAGTTGAAGGCTCATTAGCGGCCTGGCTAGAAGTGGCAGGCTGGGAGGCCGAGACATCTGACGAGGTAATATACATATTATGATCAGTAGAAATACCTTATATTACAAAAATACCTATTATGAAAACATTTTTTTTTTTTTTTAAACAATTGAAAATAACATAACTTCATGGCATGTTACCTTTAGGGAAAAGAAAAGGATCATGCTTCCAACTAAAGATACTTATGTTTCTAGTAAAAATTATATTGTAAAAACAATCAATCATTTGACTGATTTTTACCTGTGTGCTGTTGCATGCGAGCCAGCCTCCTTTCTAGGGCTAGCTGCTTGTTGAGCTCAATACGTCTCTGCTGCTCCTCCGTTAGAGAAGGTGCTGGGGTAGAGTGAACCAATCGTGGTGGGTCTTTAGGGAAGCCTTCGTTAACAAATGGATCCGGGTCCTCACCAAAAAATACCTCTTCAGGAGCAACATTCTCCTCACCTTATTGGAATTAGTTTAAAAGGGACATTTAAACTTTTATGGAGAGACGCAAATTCAATATAAAAAGCAAGATGTTTTTTAAACAGAGGAGGTCAAAACCATTGACGCGAACTAGAACCATAGTTTTAACTTGTGAAGTGTATCTCGGTTTGGCAGCCTCGTAAAAACAGGTGCAACACACATCTATTCTAATTTTGATAGCCATGCTAACTGGTAGAACTGGCTTAGCTTCAATTGTGCCTTGTAGGCTTAGCAACATTTAACCAACTACTTACAATAATAAATAACTAATTGGACATACAATCATAAAGTTGATATTGATCATCTTGTCTGATTAAGGGTGAATTGGCCTATCTTATTCCCTTATTCAAAGGTTGAGCTATCCCTTCAAGTTACTTTGCTTATATTTAGATGGAAAGTGTCTTCTTTTTTACATAACCAAGATTTAGAAAATTCTCACCATCTTTACTAATGAAATCTTCATGCGTCAATGGCAAATCCATTCGTATTCGCTTTAGACAAGTCTGAGGGGGGAAAAAACAATATGTAGGAAAGATAAGAGTAAAATGCACATATTCAGCTCAGTGGTTAGCACTTTTGCTTGGCTCAGTGATTAGCACTGCTGCCTCACAGAAAGAAGTCCCTGGGGTCAATCCCCACCAGACCAAAGGGCCTTTCTGGGCTAAGTTTGCATGTTCTCTGTGATACCTCTGGGTACTCCAGTTTCCTCCCAGTCCAAAAACATGCAGGTTGATGACTAAATTGTTTGTAGGTGTGAATGTGAGTTGTTATCTGTCCCTATGTGTTGGCCCTGTGATAGACCGGCGAACTGTTCAGGGTGTACCCCGCTTTTCGCCCTGTGTAGGCTGGAATAGGCTCCAGCCCCCCCGCGACCCTGCACAGGCTAAGCTGTATTGCTAATGGATGGATGGACAGATATTCATGGCACATATTTATAGTCATCGCACCTGTACATCCTTTTTACTGCCTAAGGTTTCCAGTTTATTGATAAAGTCTTCGAACTGCAATTTCGGGTACAGTCGATGAGCCCAGTTCTCCATTTTTTGCATCAATACTTTCAGATCCTCCGCCTAAAAAATAAACATAAAAAAGCTTTATTAAACTACAACAGTTTTCATAAGATTGTTTTGTGCTTCACTGACAGAAAGGGGTTTTCAGAAGATGTTACAGGGGTTACCTCATGCCCTTTCCCTTTGAAATGAACGTTATCAAACATATGTCGCAGAGCCGGAAGCCCTCTTTCAGAGGTTAACCTGAGAAATAAAGCAATTCAGCTAAGCATTTAAGAACTTGTGTTGCCTTAATAAACTATTGGTTAAATCAACCGACACATAACCAAATCAAACTGCCACAATTCTAGTTTTGGTACTGATATTTCAAGAGTAATGCTTTGCAAAAACATAATATTTTGAATATCAGGACAAAAGAAAAACCACACAACATTAATAGAAGACTAATATGTGGATAAATGTTAACAAAATAAGCTTTAGAAAGTAATCGTCTTCTTGACTCTAACCCATGCATTAGTACAGTGCATCCAGAAAGTATTCACAGCGCTTCACTTTTTCACATTCTGTTATCTTACAGCCTAATTCCAAAATATATTATATTTGGTTGCCTCAAAATTCACCACACAATACACCATCATTACAATGACAAAAGATTTTTGTAAATGTACCAAAAATAAATATACTTCAGAAATCACATGTACATCAGTATTCACAGCCTTTGCTCAATACTTTGTTGACGCACTTCTGGCAGCAATTACCGTATCAAGTTTTTTAAAAAATATAATGCCGCAAGGGTTTGCACACCAATCTATGAGACGTTTGGCCCATTCATCTTTGCAGCACCTATCAAGCTCCATCAGGTTGGATGGGTAGCGATGATGCACAGCCATTTTAAGATCTCCAGAGATGTTCAATTGGATTCAAGTATGGGCTCTGGCTGGGTTTCCTCCAAACATGAAGCTTGGCATTCACACCAACGAGGTCAATCTTTGTCTCATCAGACCAGAGAATTTCGTTTCTCACAGTCAGAGTCTTTCAGGTGCATTTTGGCATATTCCAGATGTGCTGCCATGTGCCTTTTACTAAGGAGTGGCTTCTGTCTGGCCACTCTTACCATAAAGGCCTGATTGCCGAATTGCTGCAGAGATGGTTGTCCTTCTGGAAGGTTCTCCTCTCTCCACAGAGGAGCATTGGAGCTCTGACAGAGTGAACATTGAGTTCTTGGGCACTTTCCTGACTAAGGCCCTTCTGCCCCAATCGCTCAGTTTAGATGGCCGGCCAGCTCTAGAAAGAGTCCTGGTGGTTCCAAACTTCTTCAAATAACGGATGACGAAGGCCACTGTAATCTTTGGGAACTTCAAAGCAGCTAAGATTTTTTGTTACTCTTCCCCAGATTTAATAATATATTATATTTATAAAGCGCTTTTCAAAACACTCAAAGACGCTGTACAAGGTTTAAAAGTTTAAATAATATAGCAAACAATTCGCCGACTTGTGGCTCAAGACAATCCTGTCTCGGAGGTCTACAGATAATTCCTTTGACTTTATGCTTGGTTTGTGTTCAGACATGTGCTGTTAACTACAAGACCTTATAGACATCTGTGTGCCTTTCCAAATCATTTCTAATCAAATCCACAGGTGGACTCCAATTAAGCTGTAGAACCTTCTCAATGATCAGAGGAAAAAGGACGCATGGAAGCACAATTTTGAGCATTTTTAGCTTCATGGCAAAGGCTGTGAATACTTATGTATATGTGATTTCTTAGTTAATTATTTGTAATAAATCTATCCCCCACTTCAAAAAAAAAATTGAGGCGCTGTGAATACTTTCTGGATGCACAGTAAATTGTCCGAAGCCCTTATGCTGCCCAACTGTCTGAGATTTCCCGTTACAAAAGCCCTTACAACAGTAATTTAAAAATAATTGGTGTGAATATTATACCGATAATGGAGTTTTGCAAGTTGTAATTGCAAAAATTTAATACAAAGTTCCACATTTAAAACACTTGCCTTTGAGAATCTAGCTTGGGCTGTGGTCTTTTAACTCCTGTCCTTTTTGCAGCAGGAACCTCAGCCAACTTTGAGAGTTCACCTTCATCTTCTTCAGTGGCAGAAACAAGCTTTCCGTTACCATTAGTCAGGAGGAAATTTAAGACATTTCAAGGGAAAGCTTCTATGAATAATAATAATAATAAAAACTCATTCACTCCACATTACCATTGGCAAAGGGATCTCCATGGCCTGGGGAAAACGGGGGTGGGAGGGGGGCAAAGGCTTCGTCGTCTATTTTCTCATATTCTGGCATGTCATTCTCCTCTGAGTCGAACATGGTGGACCAAGATCCTGTAGAAAAAACAACAACTAATTTTAGTTATGCATAATTAGTGCACGTTAGTTGAGCTTGCTGAAACACAAACTCACTCAGCCCCACTATTATTTCTAGATGACAGACATTAAGTTGCCCCACAATCGCTGAAATTACAACTAACAATTCTTCTACAGTACATCTCGCACCGCAATCCACCAAAGGTTTGCAGCAGTCAGCTGTATTTCCAATATTTTGAACGCTACAGCAATATTACTACTAGTACTACACAATTGAATGGGTAAGTCCACGCTAAGGAGGCTCACCTCACATTTAAGATTAATTGGAGAATAATTAAGAATGCGGTATTACAAGCAACAGCATCTGCACAAGCTAGCTAAATAAAATGCATTATTATTAAAACAATTCACGAGTATTGGCAAAGTGATTGTCTGCTCCCACGACACCCTGTGTCTGCATCAAATACTTGGTAATTTGTCGTTGATGATCAAACAGGATGTAACAGGAAGAACAGTGACACTATCCCGCGCAAGTTAGCGGCGAGTTTGTATTTGTTGCTAGTTGCGAAACTAGCCAAGCTAGCTTGTCTAAAGAATTTGACTAAACTACAGAAATATCAGCTATCTTGACAATTGCACTAAACAGTTCATTGGCAAATTGTCACCGAGTCGTGGGGAAAAAAAACAACGAAATGTAGTCTGTTGCAGCATTCCTAAGCTTACCTGACTCGGGCTAGAGGCTGTACTCTACTAGACTTGTAGGAACTGTTGTTCTTGAGTCCGTCTCTCTTTCCGCCGATCAACAAAATAGAGGTTTTACTGCCATCTACAGACGCACATTGTGAGTTTAAAGGAGCAAACTTCAAACTGGCATAAATTTAAAAAAATTAAACCACTTTGTGTATTAGGTCCGCATTTGTAATGTGATTACATGTGTGGTTAATATGTTCATCATCTTAACCTAATCCAAGTCAAATTGAACCTACTAACATGTCTAAATATAAAATATGTAACTTGAGTAACCATTTTTTTTCTGAATCGAAATAAACGGGGTATAAATATATTTTTATTATGGAACAAGTCCTATCATTTCACAGTAAACACCAAGCTAGACGTTATAATAGAAAAATAAATCAGACACAGACATGCTTTTGACCAATTTATAAGTAAAGGTATGTCTCTGATGCACAAGTTTGTATATTTTCATTAGAATCACATTTAAATCAACAATTGCCTCATGACAGACTGTGTATGAAACCTAATTAGGCTCAATTTGATAAGCTGTGATGCTTGTGTTTCACTATGGAATTGATTTATAGCAGTGATGTTTTCTAGAAGCGTCCACGCAGCAGAAACATGAGGAATACTGCACTGAGGAGGATGCATAAGGTGCAGACAGTGGGCACCACAATTTCTGTCACCATCTCCATGTGGCTTATCAGGGGATCTGAAAAAAATGAGATTTTTTGAACAACTTTGTTTTCATAATCACAGCATTTTCAGCTTCACAAAAGCGAAATCATTTTTTTCCTTATACCTAAACTTCATCATGTACAGGCCAAGCCTTTGGTATCCCTGCATGTTCCTTATTTTCCTGGGATTTTCTTCTAGCTGGAGAGGCAAACAAAGAAAAATTCCGTTAGAGGTTAAAAAACGGAACTAATAAGAGATTTTTCTTTGTTTGCCACATCTAGCTTCATCCCATATATCTTTCTTTAAGTTGTTGTGATGTTATCGCTAGTTGCACAAACCTGCAGCAAGAAGCTGGTTGCTGGAAGAACAAGTTTCCGTTGCTTTCCTCCTCCAACTCTCCACCTATTAATATTACAACATTAGCAATACTTACATGCGTCTTACATACTTTATATCTTATAGCTTATCTTAAAGATGAAAACTTTACCTCTCTTTGATTAGGGAATCCATTGGAACTTATGATGCGTTTGTAGTACTGAACAGAAGCCTTTGGGTAACGTGGTTTATTCTTGCTTCTAAAGTCCACATAGTACAGTCCAAACCGCTCAGAGAAGCCTTCGTCCCACTCAAACTTGTCAAGCAATGACCATGCTGTGTAGCCCTTGACATCGACTCCATCCTTAATTGCTGATTAATAAATTAGGTTATGGGTTCCAATTACATTCATTAGCTCAAACAAGTAAAATAAACTATACAAAAATAAATGTATGGCTTCTACATGGCCACTGTGGAAATAAATTATATTTTCCTCACCTTTGAGCATTTCGTTTATGTAGTCTTTGAAATACTGCATTCTCCAGTCATCACACAGCTCAGTACACATCATTTTCTCTGATACGCCGTTCTCTGTCACGTAGATCATTGGGTTGCCATACTGAGTCTTTTAGTTGGTGGCAGACAAAATAGGGGTTTAGAGTGAAAGTTGATAGGAGTAACAGAATGTCATACATGGCTGGAGACACCCTAACAGTATCCTAACAGAAACATGCTTTGCATGTTGATACCTTGACAAAGTTCAGCAAACGGCGGAACCCCCATGGCACCGAGTAGAGCCACTCTGAGCCAGGATCAGGCCAGTGTGGGTCCACCAGCTCGGCCAGGTCACGATCAGAGAAGTAGCTTGTCCCTTTGCCTGATGGGTAGTTTTTCTGTGTGATGTAACGAGTGGTAAAATGGCCAATGCCAAGAAAGTCACATGTGCCCTTTACATAGCTTTTTTCCAGAGATGTGAAGGTAGGCAGTCGTGAAGTTCCCAAACCCTGCTGAGCACTCTTCCTTCCTGTTTGTTGAGATCAATATTAAACTTAAAAAGGTCAGAGAACCTCAACAAAAAAGTACATTTTCTGTTTCACTTCACTCTTGAAAGATGTATATTTCCTCTACATTTGAGGCCATGCTTTTGAACTGATTCAGATTTCCACTACTTGCCTATGTAGTCTTTCATAACCTGGGGATAGTCGCCATTGAAGATTGGTGTAGCAAACCATCCCAAGTAAAACTGAACATATCTCTCTGCTGCTTCGATGTCCCTCTGATTGGTGATATCCACAGGTTCTCCCCAGTCAGCAGACAATGAGATACCAATGAAGCCTACATAAAGAAACTCTCAGCATGATAAACCTTGAACTCTTATTCCATTGTATCTCATTAGTTTCTGTGGTGCTTCCACTGTATGTGTCTTTAACTTTCTGGCATTGATTACCTTTTTGTTTGTTTCGCCATTGAGTGTCATAAGTGTGCCACACTTTGGCATGTGCCTGTTGAGAGGATAAAAGAATGACATAAAATGTTTGTTGTTTGCAAAAATTGTTTTAAACTTAGACATATATTTTGTTGAGTTTGAGTGTAATATTTTTTACTCTTTTTTTGTACTTTTGTACATCTACATTAATTGTAGATGAAATGTAGATGTATTTAAATATATATATTTATATGAACACAATGTTATCTGGTAAATTCACATTTTTTGTCCTTGGTGCTCAATTAAATTGATTTGTCTTCCAATACTTCAAAATTCAACTAGTTTTGTTCTGCAAAGCATCGTAACCACCATGTAATGCCATTACATATTTCTAATATGTGCATCCTGTGAGGATTTAGGGAGCCCTTGTTACCTTAATAATGTGATGGGCTGCTTTGTAAGCCCCGGTTCCTCTGAGTTTCAGTCCAGGGGCATGCTCTCCAGTCTCATATCCTTCAACTGCAACCGACTAGAGACAGATCACATTGGTCTCAAACATGAGAATGTTATCCCTATTGAAACTTTTTTGATCCCGCACAATCACTGTCGTGCCTTACCCACGGATTGTTGAAAGTGATCCAGTACTTTACTCTGTTCCCAAACCTCTCAAAACATAAATTGGCAAAGTCATTGAAGAAATTCACCATACTGGCATTCTGCCATCCGCCGTATTTATCCTCCAAGACCTGTGTATAAGATATGTCTGTAAACCAAGGTGGTGTTTTAAGAAACCGTTTAAACTAATTCACCAAGTATGTTTATTGAGGGCTTACCTGTGGTAAATCCCAATGATACAAAGTCACCATTGGTGTTATATTGTTCTCCAGTAGCATATTGATTAGGTCATCATAGTACTTGATTCCTTTCTCATTTATAAATTCCGCTAAATAGGAAAAGATTGAACATCAAAATGTAATTGTGTTGTAATTGTCAAGAATTATAATGGGCAACATAATGTGAATTCCCCACTTATACGCAACAATAAAACATTAGTTTGTCTTATGAACTTACATTTTAATCCATTTGGAAAGATTCTTGGCCAGGAGATGGAGAAACGATAATGGTTAAACTTATTTTCCTTCATCAAGTTTATGTCATCCTGGGGAATATAATGAATACTATAATATCTAGTTACTTGATATTTGTTTTACCTAAGGACATACTTCTACTTTTTACCTTTTTTGATACAAAGATATTTGCATATTAATCACTAAAAAGACAGGAAGGTGAGCGGAAACATCAGTGTAAATCCAAAATCAACAGCCATTCAGCTCCACTGTTCTGCTATTTCACCCAACATACGGACTAAAACACGTATGGTAGTATAGTCATGAAGATTCCCCTTTAGATAGGTCACCTTGAATTTGTAGTAGCCATCACAGGAGGAGTCTCCAGTGTCATTAAGGAAGATTTTGCCCTTTTTGTGTGCGAAAGCATCCCAGATACTCATTCCTTTGCCATCTTTGTCCCATGCTCCCTCTGTCTGATAGGCAGAACTCCCAGTTCCCCAAGAAAAACCTATTACATATTGAAATTAAAAATCACAATCAACACTAATGTTTTGAAAAACCTTCGAAACAAAACGAGGATGTAATGTGTTGGTATGACTGTGGAGATGATAGATTTCAACTCAAAAGTGACATGTTGATCTATCATAAAGACATGTAATTTTCCAAGTGCATCATAGCATTATTATTTGTATTTCTATAAATTCAAGCGATGAATAGAATGGTTGTCATTGTCATACCCGTTGGAAAGGTTCCATAGTAGAAAGATCCTCGGTCGTTCTTTGTCCAATCAAAGTCTTCGCTTGCTGACACACACAGCACCAACAAAAGCACATGGCACGGCCTAAGCATGCACCGTGGTAACATGGTGATCTCTGATGAGTGGTTCACTGTTTCTGGTTAAATCTACATAAAATATAATATCCATCACATTTTATTCCCATGCTGGACAGATATATATAGATTTGTTTCTCAAAGTCTAAGAATTACTCCTCTAGTACTCCTCTGTAGGAAACAGTAACATTACACTTACACAATATAGGCATCTGTCTATGAAAAGTGTCATTCAGCTCCAGTAAATGGGATTTGCATCTTCAAATCCAAATGCATTTGAAGGATAATCTATCCTAAATTAAACCAACTATATGATACACTGACACAAAAAGCTACAAGGGACAGAACATAAGTAAGCTTTTCCAGTACTGTCACAATGAGCGACATCTCCACATCAGTACAAAGGTACAACAAAGAACTAAAATTTCAATAAATGTAAAAATTTTAAATTGTATTTTAAATTTTAATTCTAATATTTGCAAAGAAGGCTGAAGAGGTGAAATAAAGCTCTTGCCAAAACCTGTGCTATGAATTTTCTTGTCGCTGTCTCTTTGCCCTATTTCTATCTCAAACATCTCCCTCTCCACAACCACATATAGATGCCTACCTCTACCATGTCCAACATTTGTCCCCACTCGAATCGACTCCAAAATGCAAGAATAGTCCTCAAACTTCTGGACCTAGTTCATTCTAACAAATGGCCCCACTGGGTTCAGGGTCAATCTCACCAAAACACCATGAAACATCCAGTGGGTTGTCTATGAGAGTGACCAATCGCATAGACCCAAATACCTCTTTCATTCAAAGTAAACGGAGTGTAACAGTAATTTGCTGGGTCAAACAAATCTTTTGGTACATAGGGGGATTTTGACACTGTAAGCAGAGTAAATGATTGTGGGCATAATCTTTTTGCAGGTTGGTCCCATATACATTTGCTAGGGTCTTGGTGTTGCCATACAACACTTTCATATTTTCTTACAAGGTAGCCCCCAAAAGTATGTGAATAGAACATTTGAATAGTTGGAATAAAAATGCCCAATTGGTCATTTATTTTTTAAACAGGAACTGTTGCGCTTTGAAATTATACCCTTTACACTCATTCAGTAAAAGGTAAATAAATCAAAACATTATGAAATTTTAAATGGTTTTAAAACAACATGGCGTCACACATACACAATGTAAGAATCGTTACTGTTTAATGTGGCACAAAAAGGACATTTATCATACATTTTCATAACCACCATGATGGATGAGCATTTGAATGCATTGAGGCAGTAACATTGAGCTGTCCATACAGTACAAGTCAGAAGCCCATAATGTCAGTGCAGCACCTCCGTCCTATTCAAACCCTACAGTGCTCTGGAGACACCCCTGCACCCAGCACAAATGAGCTTATTGTCATGGGGGCCATGTATTGTTTTCAAAAATGCTGAATTGTTCAGCGACAAAACTGTTGGCACTGCACTCCCTGTTCAGATATCCCGTGTGTATTGTGTGCGTGTTGGTGGATAGTTATGTATGTGTGCATGGATGGCTACAAGCATCTTGCTTTGTATGTGCATGTGTTTGTATGTGCATGTGCATGTGTTTCCATTCATGTTTGGGGATATTTCTAGGTGTGCACACTTGTTTATTTACTGCTTTGTGTTTATCTATGAGTTTCTGTGTGCAGATGTATGTTTGTGCTAATACGTGTATTCATTCTGTGTACATATACACTGTGTTGGTTAGTGTGTGTGTTGAAACACATTGCAGAGTACTGAGCATGAGTGTGTTACTGTATTTAGCATATCAATGGCTTCCAGGGCCTGGGCCAGTGTTGCAGAAGGACTATGAGTGTTCTAGTATGTCCTAAGCCTTCTGAACATGCCATATTTAAAGGGCCTTTTCCTGACCTCGCAGAGCTGACATGAACATCTTTACTAAAGTTCAAGAATTAGCCCAACAAACCAGGTATGTTCAGAGTGCCGTGAGCCAGTCACCTCTTACCTCGTTGAGGTGTTGAGAAGAGCGGGGTGTGTTATTGCTGCTGTACTACCCGCTCCCTGCGAATGTAGCTTGTGTCACTCAGTTTGTAGTCACACTTCTCTTTGGGACACCTCCAAAACAGTCACCCAAAAACAAGTAATGATGTATAATGGAAAAAATGTGTTTTATTTTATATCGAACCTGGCCAAAGTTAGACATTATGACATATTGAATAGTTGGCTAAACCATTGTATTCCATAAAACACAACACTTTGACTTTTAACATGGAAACAATAAACAGATTCAGGCTGAAACCTTTTATCGATGATACGTATAGTGATAATTGTTACGTGACCTTCAAATTGTGTGCTGGCACTTTTTTGTGAGCTACTTCTTTGTGAATATGTGATCATATTAGGCACTTAGGCAATCACAAATGGAAGAAAACACATTTTTCTAATGTTTCTCTGGAAAGGTATTTGCAAATTAGTCATCATCCCATGTTTGTAAGTGCAAAGTATTTTCTATGAACATAGTATAAGAAGATGTCTCTGTCCATACAGCAAGCTGGGGTCTGTGCTCCAACGTGCATTTTACGGGTCCAGTGGGAGGGTGAGTTTTACCCTTTTGTTCACTTGCAGTACATACTCATACACAGCTACTCTTGTGTAACTATCATTCAATTCTGATGTATTCACAGACATATTTAAGTGTTCTGGGACGTCCTGTTGTCAAGAAGTAGATCGAGTCACCAATGTTATTGTAGGCTAATTTCCACGGATGTGACTGCACAATAAGCATTTTCTCGTTTGTTTCTTACATTCCAGGTGACCCTTTTCGAGCAAAGAAACTTTGCCGGGAGACGCCTGGACCTGAATTCTGACTGCCAGAAGCTCAGTGAGAAGAACTTCCCAGAGAGATGCAACTCTGTGCAGGTGGAGAGTGGAGCGTAAGTCTATAGTGCCACCTAGCTGTGAGAATGTACCACTTCAACAACTTACAAGCAAAATAACTTGAGATGCATTCAAATACAAATCAACGTTTTCTTCAGTTTCCTGCCAGTATTAATTGTATATGTATTTAATTTCTCTATTTGTACACACATACACCAGAGACTACCACAAATGCCACTGTATTTTTTTACTTTAAATTTAAGGACCATTAAATCCAAAATACAAAGGATGCTTATAACATTGACTGCACATAGTGTTTACATCTTTTGTCCTTTTGCATGATCGGAAGTCTTCACATACTGTTGTCTGTCTTACAGATGGGTTGGCTTTGAACATGACAATTTCCGGGGGCGCCAGTACGTGTGGGACATGTCCGAGAGGGGAGAGTACAACTGCTATGACAAGTGGTGCGCTCAGGTGGACCACATCTCCTCTGTTCGTGCTATCAAACAGGTGAGGGTAAAGTTTCTCTCTCTCTCTCTCTCTCTCTCTCTCTCTCTCTCTGTGTCTCTCTCTGTCTCTCTCTCTCTCTCTCTCTCTCTCTCTCTCTCTCTCTCTCTCTCTCTCTCTCTCTCTCTTTCTCTCTCTCTCTCTTTCTCTCTCCCTCTCTCAAAGATGAGATTCTTAGCCAGATCAATGTATCTTATAGGATAATCAACAAATGTATGTATGATCAACCAAATTATCTTATAGGATAACAACACTCCCAAAGCCCAGCTGTTTGAGAGAGCTGGTTTCTCTGGTAAAAGGACTGAGATCCAGGAGGACATTCCCAACCTCATGAGCCGCTACAGCCTCAACAGAGCCGCCTCCATCCGTGTTCTTGGAGGAGCGTGAGTGCATTGTTTTTCTTTTATCAACCACACCAGAGGCCACAAGTGATGTTCTTGAGACTTATGTAATTAAACCCTGAACCGTTCTGTCTTCTTGTATGTGTTTCTCCAGATGGGTGGTGTACCAGGAGCCTAACTACAGAGGTCCCCATTACATCCTGGAGAAACGCGACTACAACAACGCCTCTGACTGGGGTAGTCAGGGCAACACTGTGGGCTCCATGCGCAGAGTTCGCTTCAGTTAAGACCCACTTTTCCCCCTTTGTATTCTCACCATCTGGAGTACACAAGTTGCCCAACACACACTTCCCCACAGACAATGTGTCAGCTCTGTATACACATGTCATGCCACAAGGAACCTATTTTAGTAATAAACTTAAAAAAGACAAGCTCGTTGTGGTGTTTTGTTTTGTTGGGATAGACGAAATACCGTCTCCAGATCACTAGGGTGCTTGGAACGGATTTGACTTGTTATTAGCTCACGTACCTTTAAGAGCTTCTTTTGTATTCTCTCATAGCACTGGTTAGGTGTAATCAAGACATGCTGCTAGAGAAAGACAGGTGTCGTTTTGCTGCCAACCATGGTATGATTCATTTCAGGTGTTTTGAGTAGTTGATCAGGCTTGCACCAGTGTTTCTAAAATATCTAGACATTTGAAATATAATGAAATAAATCCATGTTATTTGGTCAGCACACTGTTTGCAGTACAAATTGCTTTGACATATAAACAAGGCTCTGATGAGCAAGTTGGCTTTTTACCTTTTCCCGTTTTAAAGCAAAGGTCCTCTCGCAATAGGATACGCCGCTCAAAAGTGAAAACAGAATTTGTAAAATTCTTTAATTCTTTCAGTTTTTCCACAAGGTTTCCACAAGGTTCAACAGAGTTCAATTCAAATTGTGCCTACTTTGAATTCTATTTTATTCATGTTTTTTAGTACTTTACAGTTCGTTCTCCCTTTAAACTGATAAAATAATAATAAATGATAACACTTCATTCAGAGATATTTACAGTAAGCAGAGAAGCAAAAATATATATAATGAAATGGCAAGTAAAAGTGTTTCTGTGCTTTTTTATTTTACTGGTTTACTTTATGATGAAATGAAATGTAAATGGTGCACTGCTTTCTAGCATGCATCTGTAACATTAAACTTTAAACAAGAATTTCTTTTTTTAATTGGTTAATTGGGCATTGGTCAATCAACTTGATTTAATGAAATACAAACCTTTGCTGCAATTGATCAACTTTAGTAAGTTTCTTTAAAAAAACATATGCAGTTGTTTAATTAAAATTGCCTTTCCTTTAGTCACTAACAATGTGAAACACCCCATAGGATGGTTTAAATTGCTGCTCGTGAATCGCTGCTTCCTTCCCTCTTTCCCCCATCTTCGCCCTGCGGTCTTATTCTGTCTTTATTATAGGGTTATAAACAAAGTTGCCTAAATTAGAGCAGCACGGTATCCAGTTGTCAGAGCCAATCCCAGATGTGGGCTTTGAGAAGAACCGTGCTGCAGTGTAATTTAGCACTGAGACAGTTTGTACATTACCTTTTACGCTGGCTTCAGATGGCTCTGCTTTGTTTTAATGTCAGGAACTGCCTTTGCAACACGAAAAGTATAACAGTCAGCAAAATAAACAGGCTATATTTCATGATGAGTAAAAGAGGATTACAGGTTACAGGCCAAACTGTACTTCCTAACAATACCATGTTGAAGAGTTGAGAATCACTGTTGATGTATTGAGCCTCGAGCCAGTGCCCTGAATCTTAATGTATGGATTACCTTGATCCTAGCCCGGTTCAGCATTACCTATGTCTCACCTCTCACTCCACACTCGAGGCACTATGTACCACCAAAAAAATCCCAGATTGTAACCAGACCAATATTTCCAGGTTGAATAACCTGCAAATGAATGAACAGACAAACAGTTCACATAGCTTTATCTTAACATTGCCTGGGAAGAGAAGGAACACAGGAGGGCAGAAGAATTAAACACAAACAGGATAAGAGAGACAGACACACTATTAAGAGGAGACACGTAAATATAGAGCTAAAGCACTTGTCTTGTCAGCACTTGGTTTGCCTCGAATCTTTTTCCTTACTTTAAGACCTAGACAGAAACAGGAAATTGGGGGGCGTTTGGGCAACGGTCTAGCCTTTGACCTCTTGAACCATGGACCCTTCCTTTGAAGTCTAGCGGGAGAATCACCAGAAATGACATGTGATATAAAGCACATTTCCACAAACCTCAGGCCCATGCTGTGAAAAGGATAGAAAGAACTTTGTTGGACTGACTTTGAGTGTTTTTTAATCATTATTTTTAACATTATTTACAAAGGAAAATAAATTAAGATTATTACTCAAAATTAGGCCTTATGCACAATGATGAGTTTAAACTTTTCGAACAAGTTTGGCAGAATAATCTAACTGGGGTGGGGTTATTGAAAGCCTTGTCTAAAATTGCAGATAGATCAGTGACATTAAATAATATATATTATAGGAAAATAAAGAGACAGATGAACAATTACAACATTACGGGTCATTGTAGTTCATTAGGTCACATGTATTCATTAATCTGCAGTAACAAGCAACATTCTAGAAATTGCTATTTAACAGGAATCTACTAAATGTTGGTTTTTTTGGCCGAATAAAGCTTAGATAAAAGAAAGTATAGTATTGAAACCACTTATCAATTAGTGTTATAATTACACAAAACAACCACATTTCAGTTGATGTAGGCTTCATTTTTTTTGTAAAAGGTTTCCAATTAGTGGTCAATACATTTTTTGTCAAGGAAGATTTGATGCAATTGCAGTACTCCTATTGCAATGTGACAGACACACCACTGTATGGCGCTACAGTCGATAATTGGTAAAGTCACTCAGTAACTATCTTGGCACAGATGCAGGCAAAACTAGGATAGCGGTCAGTACTTCCTTTCCGGCAAAATGTGCCTTTGGTGACCTTTTTGTCAAATACTTCAATACTGTCAATAATATGTTTACTTCAGAACTCTTCAAGTCACTGGCCTAACCACAGAAAACGTATTTATTGTGACTGATTAAAAAATCCCACAATTTATTTTAAAATGTTATCTCAAATGATATTACAAATTGTTCAAGCTGTCTTGAAACTAATGTGGTGGTAAAAAACAAAGATGCAGAGTCGAGACAGTCTGGTCATGAAAGGTTTCTAGGAGTCAGTAATGTGTACAGGGTTCCCTGATGGAGAGGTGATAGTATTTTGTATATTAAATAGGTGGGGCTGCTATTATTAATGGGTTTACACAACTATTTAAGCATACTATAGTCTATGAAAAACACATACTGTACTTCAAAAAAAAAATCCCTTTGAGGCATATTTGATCATTTCTGGTAAGGCCAAAGTACACATGAAACACAGCCTGGAAAAAACGTTGAGAAAGCATTTTACAGCAGCTCTATTGACCTCAGTCCATAATCCTCTTTCTTTTGTATTTGGTTTCAGCAGTCAATGTTCTTTGACAGATCTATCCAAAGATCATGGTTAGGTCCTTTAATTTCTAATTGTTGGGACAGTCTCATCCAGTAATCTGGAGATGTGTAAAATCCTTGGTCAGTGCTGATTGAAAGTACATACTTTAATTATAGATGAGTATTATGCAAATAAGATTATATCTAATCTGTTATATCTAGTTTTACCCAACGCTGTCCATCAAAGAATTGAGAGATTACAGTGTACCATTGTTGTTTTGACCAATAAGTCAAAAAATAACAGATGATGTTTTTATATAGCTGGATTTAAGTTTTTGATAATCAGATTGTTTGCATTTATCATAAGATTAAAGTTTACAAATGTATTTGTTGTTGCCTGTGGGTTGATACCCTGATGCAGTTACTGCCATAGCTCAGCCAGAACACATAGGCACTCTTTCTTATATGGTTACTTTCATTTTCCTTTGTTTCCAAAACATTTCCTTCCTCTTTTTCAAAGACACTGCTCCCCTGATGTAAGACTCAACAGAATTATTTTCAAAGCAAATTAGTGCAGTAGTCTAAGTTCCTAAAAGTTTGCAATTTGTGTGTCCAGGAGAAACAAGGATGGTTTCATTCCAAGAATCTTGATAGGTATAAACTTTATTTGAGATGGGAATACCAACAGACTCTCCAGATGGTTTAATAATAATAATAATACATTATATTTATAAAGCGCTTTTCAAAACACTCAATGACGCTGGTTTGATTTTTTCACAGAGAAAAAGTGAAAAAACTGTGATTATTTAAAAAGTAAAGTATAGCACTGGTCCATTCAGGCAAGTACAAAGTGAGGGTCAGTATCGCAGAGAGAAATACCAATACATTTCCATTTGCAGAAAAAGTGTGTTGAAAGTTATGGTGAGTGCCATTTCAAAAAAATGGCACAGTATTATTGATGAACTGTGAGGACAGGGTGCAGAGCATGCCTTTATTAAGCCCTCTTTCCCATTAATATCTTAGTTCTCTTGCACCAGCTGACAACAAGGATTCTTATGATGAAGAACCTTGGGAAATCTAAGTCTCCAACACAATGATGGGATGGGGCAGGTGTGTGCAAAATGGTTATGTTCCCCACTTATTTATATGCATTAGCAAAGGACGTTTAGCTGCAAAACATATAATTTGAATGTTCAAGAGGTCAAAAAGAAGTCCAGTTTTTGTAAGGTATTTAAATTCAGGGAACATGCTAAAGCTTGAGTACTTACATTTGCTGTGTTTCAATTTTTGCAACTTTGGTTAGGTCCAACCACTGTTCATATATGATTTCAACTATGAGAATAGAAAGACATGTACACTAAGCTAATGTGTTTCCATTATTTGCATCAAGATATACCTACTATGAATTTTTTTATCTTTGTTTGGTTGAATGTGCTTACATTTTGAGGGAAAGGCTTGCACATGTTTTACATTAGCTCTGCCTTCATGCTGGGCAACAACACGTCTCTGTTGAAGAAAAGAGCCTTTAGTGGTGTCAATGGAGCTGATGACATGTTATTCCTGTGACATGCCTGGCCTCCAGACCACTCTACTTCTGTTAAAACTGTTGTAGCTCTGGGCAAACAAGTGGACAGACAGAGAGACGGATGAACAGGTTTATTTTAGGATGTTGTGTGGTGCCGGACACTCTGTCTGCTTTTCCGCAAGCCCGTGTCCAGTACAGACACAACCTGTCTGCTGATACGCTATCAACAGGCAGCCCAGAGGCTGGCAGGCCTGCACGTTTTTAAACAGGAGACATGGCAATTACTAGACTGACGCCAAGGCAGTAGAGTTATCAAAGGGGTTACAAGTAGATGAAATGGCCTTGCACAATGTTCTATCTTAATTGGTGAGTGTTTGAAAGATTGAGGTTCAATGATTAAAACAAAAAAAACACATGAAGGCTTTGTAACATGTCAAATACACAAGAAGACAGGTTGTTAATACCTACAGTACAAAAATAAATTATATATGGGATATCTGTAGGTATAACAGCTAAGATGTCTACGACAAGATGCTAACTGACTTAACAATTTAGCCAGTTCAGATTGGAATAACGATGCTAAGTTAAAGGCAAACAATTTATTAAGATGCAATCTTTGTTTTAGATCATGCAACAAATCTGTGACTAAACAATTGTTTTAGTTTTGTATATCACATTGAATGCAAAGGAATGAAAATAGTGTTGGATTGTACTCATACAAGATGTATCTTGCCTTCATGCATATAATGACATGCCTGAGCATTCAGTAAAATTCATTCATAAAATCCTATGCTGTTCTCTTGACAGCACTTGTAAGCCGGTGAACTACAGTTTTATTTTCCCTGTCTGCCATCTGATTAAGTTACACAGGGGAATACATTTTGAACAGGTGCCTGTTGCACCCCCTACACCTCCCCCTCTTCCTCCCTCCTCTTTGACTCTCTGATCTTCTCATTGTAACTTGACCCTCCACAAGAAAGATTTTAGGCTCTGTAGTCTTTCACATCCTTCAATAGGGATGAGGCCACAAAGAGAGCTTCAGTACATGGCTCAACATATCATTACCACACAAGGTTACCTATTCTAGTGTGAATGTACAAATCATAACTGATCAGGAACACAGTGCTAATCCTATAGTTATGATTGTGCCTAAACCAGAAAGAGTTGTTCAAATGACTGTAGGTGAATGTGGTCAGTTGTTTCAGTATCGTGACTGGCACAGCTGGCATGGTGCCAACAAAGTGGACCAGATTTGTTCACTTCTAAAATGAAAATCAGGCTGGTCTGAGAACAGTTCTTAGACATGTCTTTGACTTCTTCGTGTTGAAAGTTAAAGTGCTTTTTTCAATTTTTCTAGGGAGCCTACCTGTGTCCGTTATCAGGCAGCTGTATCAGTCAATGGTCGGCATCAGTTTCAGTTTTGACATGGTTCCAGGCATGAAGCAGCATTAATTGGTGTTAATTTTAATCAATCTGAGAAAAAGAAATAATTCAGGAAATTGTCAAGATATGGACTCTAATTGTGAGACAAGAAACAATATGCTAAGGATGAAACAAATGAGGACGGCTACTGTGTAATATGCATGTTTAAATTCCTATAAGACCAGATCCTTGCTATTTAGTACCTCCAGATATTGGAAATAGGATTTGTGGATAGCCCTTAACCATGTAACAAAACAAAACCTTTAACATAATTTGTGTGGGCCCATTTGATGGGCATAGTGACATAATTATTTGAAAATATCCTCACAGCTTACCTATAATACATGCCTGGGACAGGAGTATGTGATGGCGACTATGAAATAAAAATAATAATAATAATAATAATAACAAAAAATAATAATAATAATAATAATAACTATACAATATTTAAACTATAAATAATTATAAAACTAAACTTACATCATTCACAGATGTTAAACATTGATTGTATAGAGATAGTTAAAGAATATTAAACAGTGAATGTGCCTAATTAATTGTAAACTACATTTACAGTCGTTCTGTACCAACTGTGCAAACCTTTTCTGGACATTTACTCCGAAAATGATTGCAGAATAGGAAGAACACTACTTTGCATAGTTGCACTGTTTAAAACGTGCTCCCTATAATTGATCATTGCCAATATTACAGTAGATTAAATGCATGCTAAAACAGCAGTATAGGGTTAGGATTCAAATGTTGAGGAAATGTTTAATCCTGTTTCCAAGTGGAGAAAGAAATATTTAATTGTGGGGTTGTGCCTTTAAGAGTTAGGAAACTTGAAACCATGTTTGCGCAACAATCACTGCGGCTCACAGCCGCCAAAGTGTCTAGACTGGCACATGATGGGAATCAACCAATGGCTCCAGAGCTTTCCTTGGGGGCCCTGAGTCTGTGAGTACGAGCGAGTGTGTATCCGTAAAAGAATATCAGAGAAGCTAAGAGCGGAGTAACCCCAGTCCACTTTGTAACAACTTCCCACCACGGAATAAAAATTTCATATTTGCGCTTGGGTTGCCTGGCGCTGCACTTGGTTCCATCCACTAATTTATTCAAGTCTATTCCATACAGGGGGAATAGTGGAATATACTCGGCAAGGACTCTTTTCGATTATTTTGGGTAAAGCAACTTGATGTGCTTGAGTGGATTCATCTAGGTGTGCTTAAGAATCGAATTAGAAGGCAGAAGGGGCTGTGTTATTACAGCGGCTGTTTTTGAAATATGCAACGTGTTTTTTAGAATGGGAATTGCATTTGGAATCGTTCAATGTTTGGGGGATTGTGAGCGAGGCCAGACAAAAGTTTGAGACTAATTGAATTGTGCATGCTTAGCCCAAAGAAGGGCCCCATTGGGAGAATGCACGTCTTCATCTAAAGAAAGTGTTAATGTGTGTTTAATGCAACATGTTATTGCATTCACTCTTCTAATGCTGTGGGTTAGGCATAAATATTTTACCACCGGCTGCGCGTGTTGAGCGCGCTGTTCGCAAGCCCTTGATGTTTTCCGGAGAGTATAAATCAATGTGGAATCATTACAGATCCAGAGTGGAACAACACGACACATCCAATTTTTTTTAAATTGTCGTATGTTCAGGTCTAAACGCTCAGGTCTTGTACGGCGACTCTGGAGAAGCCGTTTGGTCACAGATAAAGATAGGGGGGATGGAAGCAAACGAAGCGAGAGGGTGTGGGACGATTCGTGTGGCAGCATCCCAGAAAATATTCACAAAACGGAGCTCCTGCCGATGACCCGGACAGACTCGCCATTAGGAACTTTCTGTGAAGTGATCAATGGAAGCCTCAGCAGAGACCAGGGGGACCCCTCAGACTATTGTATGGGTGTCAACGATCATCGAGGCACTCTGAAAGAACAAGAGAATGACAGCAACTCAGTTACGTGCTGTTTGTTTAGGGAGCGGGAACCACGATTCAGGAGTCCCGTTTCTGCTCCGATAAATCATTATCATGTCCATCCAAAGAACTCAGGACGAGAAAAGGGCTTGCGCCCGGTGGTCGAACAAGAACTCAAGAACGTTACTTATGCCTTTCTAAAAAAAATAAAGGAGAAACTGCTAGATGCCTTATTGGAGGCTGTTGAGTCTAAAGGAGGCATGTCCAGTGAATGTGTATTAGTTCCACAGACAGAGTTGCGATTAGGTGGACAACCAATTTCCCCCCAATATCTCCTTTGTAAACTGTATCGCTGGACAGATCTCCAGCACACGGCCCAACTTAAAGCGTTATATCATTGTCAAAGCTTTGGATGTGCATCCGAGAATACAACGGCGTGCTGCAACCCCTTTCACTACAGCCGTTTGTGTGGGCCAGGTAAGAACACCTGAGCGACAGGTAACCCGTTTTTCATTGCAAATTTCAGTGTACCGTTTTGCCCTTTCGCAAAGTGCTACAGCAAAGTAATCGGGGGTAATTTTTCAAGACGAACCTTTTCGCCAATTTTGGACCAGTCCAATATGTCTTGACGGACGGATAGCTTGTGTTAAGGCCAAAGGTCAGACAGCGTGGCATGATGATAGGCTTGCAAAACGGTATGGATTAATTTCAAGATAGGAATTTTCACATAACAATACATTATATGGCTTGCATCATAATATAGTGTCGGTACATTTTTAAAGTCAGTATCATCATTTTGTACAATTACAGACTTGTTTTCTATAATCCATTCACAGGTGGCTGTCAAAATTTGCTTTGAAAGTTTTTTCTTTAACTAGGAGGTCCCCCTCTTGCTATTTAGGTATAGGAGTGGCGATAATATACAGTTTGCATACGGCTGGCGCCAGGCTGGCTAGCTGGGTATCTCACTGACTGAGTACTCTGGCAATTACAGCTCTTAAAGAAGCCGCGACAACTTTAAATTCCAGTTTCTGCCTCTGGATCGAATGCATGCAGTTATTTTTTGTTTCAGTGCTTAGACCTAAAGCTGCTAACGATTTGGCCTAAAACAGTGGTTGGTTGCCTGTTTGATGTTATACACATAGCTTATCTTTAATAAGGTATATTGACTAATATATATATATATATTAGTTTATTATAATAATATAAATATATGTTATGGCTTTTCTTTTTAGAATCACCTCCACCACCATATTCCAGACTATCTCCATCAGAGGAACACAAACCACTGGGCAAGTGAAAGTGCAAGTCACAATTTTCATTCACATGCATTGTTATTATACATTATATTTATAAAGTGCTTTTCAAAACACTCAAAGACGCTGGACGTTGTTATATGCAGTGTACATTTCCAGTCAAAAGTTTGGCCAAACTCTCCTATTCAAGTTAATGGGAAGGTGTGTCTAGCAGAAAATCTGCTGTAATGGCCTGCCTTGTATGTGGCAAGTTCAATGTGTAACGTGTGTACAGTTTTTTTCATGTCCTTTTTTGTCCTTGAGTGTTTGTTTAGTATCACATATGTATTGTTCTTATTGCAGAAATGTTGCATTTGCTAATATTCATCATTCCTGATTTTCTTTCTTTTTTTGTAGATCTATCAGATTCAACATTGTCTTACACTGAAACTGTAGCTCTCCAATCCCCCAGACTCTGCCACATTAGGTCAAGAGACTGCACGGGTGAGTCGTCTGATCACTAGCATAATATCACTTTGTTTGATCCATAGTTACTATCACCCATCTCGCTACCCAAGTTGGCCAGCAAGTTGGTCAGCACAATAAGTAACGTTTGTTTTATTGAACAATGGATTTACCTTTATGAACTACTAATTTAAATCCCTTGATTACATTGGTTACATGGTACATTATTTTTCTGAAGGCATAGGGTTGCACATGCATGTTAAGCCTAGGACTATAATTGCTCAAAAATAAATAATACAGTGTGTTTTAGTCTTTGGTGCTCGGGGGTTAATAATCTGTGACTGCGGCAGCCCTCCACTAACAGACGCACTGCTTGATTCAGGTATATTGGCACACTGTCTGATAATTTGAATAAATGGGCAAACTCTGCTTTATATAACATTCTTATGGTAAGCATTTCTTCCTGTACATTGAATCTATGTTAACAAAGATTCAGGTACGTAGGCCCCTGTTAACAGGAGCAAAACGGGGTTGTTCTAAAGGTCAAGACACAACAGCTTGGTTTCAAGGGTTTTAGCTTGTTTAAAGCTACAACCATCCCCAGGTTTCTACAAACTGTCCAACCACCCATCCTCGGACTTTTGTCACGTTCTTCTAATCTTTCCATTGGTCTTTTTAAATGAATAGTATGAGGAAGTTCAGATTTTTTGGTGGGGGTAACAGAGTGACTCTGGATAATTTACTTTTTAGTGTGTGTGTGTGTGTGTGTGCAAGATGGGGGTGTGGCAGAGCCAGACAGGAAACCATCCCTTCTTCATGAAACTGGAGCCCTGTTTGTTTATGTTGGGGGATCCTTGTAGTGTTGAGAGAGGCCGCAGGCGTACTCTATCAAGCTATTTGGTCCAGCTTTTAGGATACAGAGTCCATGAGAGGTTATGTGGTCACAGAACTCCAGAGAACAATGTTTGGTCTATAAAGTTCCTTTATTTTCTGCAGTTATGTTTGTTCATTGTGTAGAGATGTCATTAAAATTCAGCACAGTCAGAGAGAGGGTCATGTTGATTTGTGTGGCAGACCTTGCCTACAAAACTAATTATTTGCTGCCCTCATGGCTATATAAAAATCATTGCTCACAAAAAAGTTACCCAATGATTGTAAGGGGGTACCATTTAAGTGCACGTATATATCCCTGCCTTGCATTTTAGTTTCCCTGTTACAACATACAACCATTTATACAGACATATACAATTGAAAAAATACGAGGTAGGGTGCTGTTAAACAGCATAGATGTTTGGTTATACAAAAATAATGTATAACCAATCAACTGATCAGAATTCAAGCCAATATTTGATACAAGACTACATTTGAAATAAGACTTTAAGCACACAGTTGTTTAATGTAAATGCTAGTGTTAAGGTTTTACACATTATCCTTTATCATTTTTAGTTCAGCAATAATCTCTGAAAGTATTGTAGCTGGGTGTGGCTCATGCCTACCTTTAGCCCAGGACCTTTTATTGTTTGATCAGTTAACATTACCCTGCCACCGCCGGTAAATTGCCTTTCTTTGGAAATGCAAACCTGTTGTGGCTTTTAATATGACTAACTATCTATCTCTAGGTTGTTCTAGTATCTATGGCCTCAAGTAAACAAAGCTATCCTTAGATTGTTTTGCACTGAGCCTTTTGCATGTGTGAGAGAGAAATAAAGAGGGAGAGAACCAGAGAAAGATAGACAGTCCGGAATGTCGGTTTAACCCAGATTGAGGAGATAAGATTGGGACTCACATAGGGGTTTCACCGGGACTCACTCTAAGAAAACAATCCAACCTTTTAAACAATTACTCATTATGAATACTGACAAATTTCTTAAACTTTAGTTTTAACAGATGTTACATAATCTAAAGTACTTATTGGGATATCTGAGATAGTTTTAGTCATCTCTACATGATATTCACTTTAGACAATCATTTGTGGAGTTTTGACCTGAGGTGAGCTGATCACTTCCTCTTTACATTTTAGTAATCATATTTTGGTGGTTTGTTGGTCTTAGTGGAGCAAGGCTTCAGCCTAACATCCTGTCTCAGAGCTCTGTCTGCACTCGCAACAGTATGGTTGCATGAATCGACCCTTTGACTGTGGGGGCATGGTTTAGGAATGTGGGGAAGTTGGAAGGGGGTTAGGGTCTCCCAAAAAAAGGGAGGGGACATAAGATTGACAGGTGATACTAGTTTGAACATTTTTTCAAATCGTATAGTGAAACCAAGGGCATTTTTGCTATAAGGCTTAGGCTTATAAGGATTATATATTTTGAATATGAATTTTTCAAATACAAGACATTAAAAGTCTTGGCTTTAGTTTAAGTCACATAACTACTGCTTTGCGTTTGTAATGGAAACTCCACCTTATTCAATGCAGTGTCAAATGCATATTTTAAATAGAAGAGAAAGAATGGTGCTAAGGAAGACAAACTCGATACTTTAACTCGATATTTATTCAAACTGTGACAGGCCCTTGAGTTGACCCGAAGTCATGGCCTGCTCAATGGCAACCGTAAAACACTTGCTATTATGCCTGACTGAGACACATTAGACTATGGAATTTAACATCAAGCACTGGCCCATTAACTGCTTGCCATTTCCTTGAATATTTTCCACCATGATTCTTTTTCACTACAAGCAGAGCATACAGTGAAGCTGATGGAGCATGGCTCAGTGATATTCCCAGGCCCCTGAGGCAACCATGATTCTGGACTGCTAGCTTAGCAATAAGGTAGCAACTGGAAATAAACATATCCTCTGTAAATAGAAAATGCACGCTTTGAGTTGAATGAACTGATTTGCTTAATTCTGTGGCTGGAGTTCAAGTTAAGGATTTGAAACTCCACACGCCAAGATCTGGGGGAATGTTCATGTTTACGCAAACCTTTTGTGACAAATGGCCTCACTCAAGCCATTAAATAGTGTGTTTTTCATATTTTGATACTTATTGACTTAACGTTTTGACTTCAAACTAATGCTGTCATTCTTTTTGATAAGGCTACTTACACAAGCACTCACTCAGTTTTTGCTTATAACATTTTGTTTGGTATGACTGTTTACTGGAACTGAATCAAAATGTTGCCAGAGATATTTTTATGCAAAGGAACAAGCCAATGCATCCACTTGGACTCTTATCCTTTAGACACAAAAATAAGAAAGAAAATGCGTGAATTTTTACATTCTATCATAGACATTACAATGTGCAAACTGCATAAAGATGTTGATGAGAAAAGTTGCCCATGGTGGCTTCAAAGGAAATGTGTTGAATTTTTGTTGTTTTTAAGTGTACATTTAAGCTAAGCTAAACATTTATATGAATAGAAATTTTAATTTAAACTAATTGTTAACTTTAAATTTGCTTACAATGTACACGCTGATAGTTCTTTTAAGTAAAGGATATTCAGGCTTGGGTAGGCCATGCCTGGGATTGTAAGGAATTGCCTCTGCATTATGGTGGTTCTTATGTAACCAGCTTTCGTTTGATTTGAATTTCAAAGTACATTCTTTTATTCAATAAAATTATAATTTAATATGATAAAAACTTTTAACTTGATTATGTGGTACTAAAGTATGTTTAAGTCGTAATGCAATATGTGCTCATAAATCAGTGGCAACAGCCTGACTTGTAATCAGCTGTTTCCTGCTGTTTTCCAAGAAAGCACAGCATTTAGTGAAAGGCTTTCTAGTGGTTCCGATTTTGGTCTTATGGAAGTTCTAAATTCAAGACTGTATTGTCTGTTATATTGTGTGCTTGTTTGCTACACTTCTGCCGTAGCAGAAATCTGTATTTTTGAGATCTGTACGTGTGTAGCTATTTGTCTCTGTGATAGAAATCCTTGTGGCAATTTGTCTGTGCATCGATGTTTGTAGGTGTGTCTCAGTTGAAAAGTATGAAACTTGAACGATATGCTAATGGTTTTGTAATTTGTTGCAATATTTCTAGTGATGTTAACGTTTTAAGTTATTGCTCTCGAATGCAGTATTAATTTAGCTAACTTAAGGTAACTTTGTACTTGAGCTAAGAATTAATGTGCATCAATGTAATCTCCAACTATCCAGCTCCTTGCTTTTTAGTAAGTAAGCAAGAAATTTTTTATATACAAACACTAAATAAGTTGTAGAAGAGGTGTGCAGGGCATAACTGGCCATTTTCTCGGCATGGCAAAAGTTGTATTTAATTAACACATTTTGGTCCAGAAAAAGTTTTTCTCATGAGAAGTGTGTTTGATACTACTGTAAACCTGAGGAGTTGTATATATATGGTTATATATATCAGAATTAACAAAGATTATAGGGCATAACCTAGCATTGCACGATCTACAGTAAAACCAAGTGTCTACAGTGGCAGCTTTTGATGATGCATAAGTAGCCAAGAGTGCAAATAATTACATCGTATAATGAGTGGGACTATTGCAGCATGGCGTGATATCTTGAAGTGATGTTTAAATGTAACTTCACAAAACCATCTCTTAAGCTAAATAATAATTTTATTCAGTTCGTCAACATCTATGGAAAGATATTTATAAGGGTTTGGTGGCATTTTGGTCTAGATATGAAACTGCCAGGCCTAAACCTTCATTTGCCTTTTTTATATGGCTGTGCTCTTCGACACTACATCCAATCAAAGTTTAAAATTCGGGTGGCTAAAATGGGCTGGTCAATCAGTCCGCAGTCGAGTTACGCTCTATCATAGCATCCAGTGAGCAATAGGTATCAGTTGCACCCAGGGTAAGCAAGGGATTAATTGATATTGCAAATTGAATATGACTGTGTGGCAGTTAAGGGCTTCCAAACGAATGCAATAAATCATTTGAAAGCGCTTGAGAATGTAAACTAACTGAATACACATTACTACTAATGGAATTAGCTTGAGTTTCTAAAAGAAAATAACTTGGGAGCAAAACACCAGTTTAAGCTGCAGCCTAGTTCAAAAGTTATTTCCAGGCTCATGTTACATTATTCTATACACGTTGATTGGAATTTACATGTCAAAGAGTACTTTGAGAGTCACAGAGGTTTCTACTGAGACAACAAATTGCTTCACGGACGAATCTCTATCACAGAGACAAATTGTTAAACTCTCACAGATTTTGCAACAGCAGAAGTGCATCAAAAGTCACGTGTAAAAACAGGCCTGCGTGAATTGTAATTTACGCTTGTCTGTATTTTCAGCTCCTGCAAGTGAAAATACTTACACTTTTAGCCTGTAATATTAACATACGTATTTACAGATTTGTGTACACATTGAAAGATCCACCACACACTCACAGATTTGTCTACACATACACAACTCTCAATACACTTGTTTATACACTTACAAACCTGATTACAATGCACGGATTGAGATGCAGATACACAACTCTCCGCACATGTTTGCGAACAGTTTTGCTGCAATAATGACCTCATGGAAGTGTCTCACTAAATCAGGCAGTGAAGCCCACAGTATGATTGTTGACTGTGCTAGCAGTATGCAGTAACCACAAACATTCTGCACGTCCTCTTTGCGACGGTTAGGAAAAATATTAACTCTAAGAAAACAGGAAAACAGTAGGGGTCGCCATAATTACATCCTAGATAAACTGCCTCTTATAACTTTATTTCAATTGTATGTTAAATTAATGTTTAGTTAATTGTCCTGAAACTGTCGATATCAATAGCTGGGTAACCATGCAATGCCAGCAGAAATAGCCTAGGGGCCGGTAAGGCTATTCAGTATTCCTGCCACACAATATTCAAGCATATCCTTGCACACAATGTTAAGGCAGGAAAACAGATTAAGTTACAAAATAAACATACTTTGTATATGTTTATTGAATCTATGTGAACCGAAAATTATTCCACTGTATTGAAATCTCATCAGTAAACTTTAGTTAAGACCTGGCCATATACTGTAACACTCATCTTTAATCCGTATTACTTTGGTCCACTCAACTCTCTCAATCCATGAAATATATATCGTGTTTTGTTCTAGCCATCTTATTTGGGTGTATAATATTTTGTACATGGTTTTTGGTTTCTATGCTGCATTTCCTTTTCACCTTTTATATTTGCCAGCCTTCTACTTTAACCTCTCTGTGTTATTAAACTTGAACCCTTACGCTATTATTTCTGTCTTCATCTCTCTTTGCCTCATTCTTTCCTTGTGTAACTTTTACAAGAATGGTTTTTTGTCTTTCCGTCAGAGTTCTTGCCAACTTGCAATTTGCCCTAATGGAATCCTGCCATGCTGCTGAACCCATTTTGCAGATGTTGACACCAGTGACTATAAATTGGTGAAAATTGTTGTGTGCTCTTTACTCGAGTGCTTGTTTGAGAGTTTGAGTTGTTGAGCGAATCATTGTTTCACTTTTTTTTTTCTTAAATGTGTGTATGCTTGAGGAGTTGCCGTACTCAGTATGTGCATATTTATGAGGCAGTTTTTACCTATCCAATTGTGTTTATGTGAGGAAAAGTGTTAAACATATACAAATGGACTATCCAATAATGAAATCAACTAGACCGTGTTAAAACAACACTATGGATGTAGTCCTACATACATGAATCCCTACTGTAATTACCCAGCTAAGAGCAAAGAAACCTTGAACCTTGAACCTTATTCAAGGTTATATTTATTTGGGGATGTTCATTTGTTAATACATGTTTTGTTGAAAAAGAGCTCAATAATATTCTAAATGGCGTGTTTTTTTAAATGATTGTTGAAGTTGAGCAGAAATTCAGCTGTGCTGATGTGATTAGTTTTTGACGAGGACCAAGAAGAGTTTTGACAACTGTGACATGCTCCTGCCATTGTCCACGGTCATTCCTGATGTCTTTGTTGAAAAGATGATCTTGATATGATTCTCAAGGCAATATGTTGTTCTGTCTTGTCCCCTCTGAGATGTTAGACAGACATGCTGAGATGCGTGACTCCACCTGGGTTTTAGAATTGGAGGGGTGAATCGTGTACAGGTGGAATGAGTTGTTGGCAACAGATGAGGATGAGATCTTGGTGAGGAGAGATTGATGAAAGATAAATTCTTTGTGGTGAGATGATCTCCTCCAGTGGCTCTTGGTGAACCCTAGTGATCTCCTATCAGCTCTCACCCAGGAAGACAATCACATGGTGGATAAAATGAATCACAAGCAACTAGTTGGGGCAAAATCAATTCCAAACTTGAAATAGTTAATTTTATGAAATGTATAATTAATTAAACCTGATTTTCAAGGGACATATTTCATGGCAGAGGTGAGTCACATTCGGAGACAAAGCCATGTCAGAATTAGGGAATTACTAGGCCATTGTTTAAAATGCTGTATATTTATTACAAAATAAATTGTAAAAGTCACTTCTTGCAGTATGACAAAATTTCCTTTCCCCACTATTATCATGCAAATATATTAAGCTTATCTTAAGGCTCATCTTATTCAAAAGCTTGAGAATCCGTACATTTTTTGAGAAAAACAGGCTTATGTGACCCTTGACACTGCAGCCTACCAACCTCACCCCACCCCACCCCACCTTGACCAGCTAAGGCTATCCGGAATAGGAAGTGTTGAGGAAGAGAGGGGCTGTCCAGGAATGTGCACGGGAGGGGGACTCAAACTTGGCCTTCTCCTTATCTGCTTCCCACTCTCACGCATATAAGCACATAGTACAGTGCAGCAGTGCCTGTGTAAAAGTAATAGGATTAGCTTGTAGCCGCAAGAAGTGGAACATTCTGTAGTGCACCAATTTCGCGCAGGTTAAGAAAGGCTTTTACTTCAAGATTTTTTTGATTATAGGCTTTCTTGTGCATGGCTTGCAAAGCATTATTTGTTAGCACCATTTCGTTGTAGCAGAAACAAAGAAGTGTGTTACTTTCCCTCTTCCTATCAGACGCCTACTTCTCTCTAGGGCTCACAGTCATCAGGGCAGCAGAAGGAAAGAGAAAACAAAACTGAGATCCCACTTAGTGTCTGCAGTATTGGACACGTCTGGCTGTTAACAGAGCCCTCTGATGGCAGAGATAGTCCAGACGCCAGCCTAAATGTGGTGAGCTAGATGAAAGTTGCCCTGTAATGATCGCTGTCTCAAACAACACAGGCTGCGCCATACACAGTTAAGAAGGATGTTTTGAAAACAGAAAATGTTTCCCCCTACCCCCCATTGGAAGAACTTAAATCAAACCAAACCATCTCAGTCATAAATGATTGAGAGGCTCTGGGTTTGTTAAAGCTATGTCAGTGGTTGAGTTCTATCCTCCCTGGTTGGGGGGG
>JAVQJS010120678.1:0-15170 GCA_036024795.1 Galaxias rostratus | reverse complement strand
TGTGTGTGTGTGTGTGTGTGTGTGTGTGTGTGTGTGTGTGTGTGTGTGTGTGATTGTCTGTGCTTGTGCTGGTGTTGCTGTGGTAAAGATCTGTCGTTTCTCTTAAGACATTGCATTTAACTAAGGTTATTTTGTTTTCGACAGAGCATTATATCAAAACAATCCTCTACACTCATCAAAGTGGCAAATAAAAGATCAATCTTAATCAGATGAATACATTAAGCACTGACGGAGACGGTCACCTAAGCCATAGATTTGTCTGCTTTACAGACGGATTCTCAAGAGGCAACAAGGTAACCTCAACTTTGGTGAAGTCCTTTTGGTCAAGGAACAGGCTCTTTGCAATATCATTCCAAGGAAATAAACACAACAGATAGGTATTCAATATTTCTAGAAGGCCTTGCTTTTGTTCAAGCCCTTCCCATCAAGCAGGCAACCACATTTAGAGGGTGCTACACATTGGCAAACAAACTGTGTCCCCCGGTAAAGCACTTTCTAGGAAGGCACTAAATTAAACACAATAAATACATTTTATGTAAATCCTTCAAAGAAAAGTCTATACAACATACGGTTGGCCAAGACTGTACGATGGCTCAATGGAGGAACCTCAAGACTAACCTTTGCTGAAGTCCTTGGGATCCAGGGAGAGGCTGTAGCCAGGCAGTGTCTCCAGCAGCAGCTTGTAGCAGGCCCTCCAGCCTGGCTCGGGGATGGTGGGCGCCACGCACTGCATGGCTGCCACCCGCTTGAAGAAGGCCGACTTGCGGTGGAAGCCGATGAGCTCGTAGAGCTCCGATAGGATGCTATAGCGCTGGATCTTCTCCTCTTCTGACAGCTAGCCTCGACAAGAGGAGGGGTTGGGTGTGGGGGGGAAGGTGGTGATTGGGCGATCAGTACGCAGTTTGAAAAGGTCGATGTAGATATAAGGGTCAATTTACATTGATGGCCTTCTGAGCAGAGGGAGCTGCAGGTCAACATGACACGAAAGTTCCTTTTGCCTTTCATACAAGGCTGCTTGTAAGACTGTCCCTCAACAAGGATTAGAGACAGCACAGGGCATGTTAGTAATAACCTGTGGTGATCGACTCTACTTAGACCGTCTCTAGGCCTACTAGTGCAACCTACCTGGCCCAGGTTGATGTAAACGGCATTCTGAAGGAACTCTGAGGCCTCCATGGCCCTCTTTTGAATGGCCAGCACCCTGACGGCCTTCACACAGGCCTCCAGCTCAATCACTCCCGCATTCTTGTACTGGAGGAGATAAGAAGAGGCATGGGCCGGCTCAGCGTAATGAAGAATAAATAATCAATGAGTGTCACCTTGACTTCGCCACCGTGACTCCCAGTCGAAATTGAGTTTGTTTTTTTCTCTTTTTGAAATCAGTATGTGAGCGCACTCATTGGCAGTCACTTGGCAGCGGGTTTTTATTGCAGAGGCGCGAGATGACAGACAAGACAACTGTGATCTTCTGCCATGGGGTTTTATCGGCCTCTCCTAGGGAAGGCCGGTCTCTCAGGGCCTCCATTGACCAGAGAACAGCTGAAGCCCCTTCCGCATGGCAACTAAATGAATCAAGTGTTGTTATCTTGCTCTCTAAACTCCGTGCCTCCAAACCCCATTGTCTGCTTATTAAAATTCAATTATTAGCTGAATGGCTGCGCGTCGAGATGTAATTTCATTTTGAAAGAACTAGTTACAGGTAAAAGGGCCAAGGGAAGTCAGTGCAAAAAGGCAATTATAATAATGGAGATAAAGACGAGCAGTGTTTCAAGCGGGGCTGGTCGCATAATGGGCTCATTTTGCTTCCTCTCAGTATTAAGGAGACTTTCATTGATACTGTAAAGGGGTGCCATCTGATTTAAGTGCACCAATCAAAGGATTAACAAAATGACAAGAGGTGCTCATTTCATCACAATGACAAACAACTAAAACTGCTTGGCTCTCATTTTCCAAATAGTGAAAGGAGCAGCTCCCCCCTCCTCCTCCTCCTCCGCAGTTCGCCAGCTTTGACCCCAGACAGCACTCTGTATTACAGTATCCAGCTGCAGTCAGCATGTGTTGTTTGATCACGGCGTGGGCATAGCCTCACAGACAGAGCCTACCACTAACGGATACCAAGAGAAACACTGCCCCCTGGAGAGCACACTCATTAAGGTCAGCATTCGCTGCATCACAGCTGATCACTGGCGCAATAACTTTCGATGAAATGCAGTGTTGATGCATACGGACGCCGCTCTCATCCTAGGAAACAGTGTTTGTACCTCCTTGGCCTGTGGAAGCTGTGCCTCCTCGAAATGAATCCCACACACACTTCTCAATGCAAGCACCACGTGAAACGTTTCAATTGGCCAAATTTGCAACGGTGTTCCAATACCTTGCCATAGTAGGAGATGGCCTCCTTATATTTCTCAATGATGTCCTCGGGGCTCAGACAGTTTTTGGCTCGTCCAATCTCGCTGCTGGTGTCAGCACTGATCCCACTGGCAGTGAGGGCACCTGCACTCCATGAGAGGGAATATGAGCGGTGAGAACGCAACTCACCACATGGCTGTCACTGTGGAACCCATCAAACAATACGCATACCCGCTAATTAGAAAGAAAGCTGTTGGAAAGACTACTCTTTTTGAAACAAACCACTTACTCTAAGAACGGGAAATGACAATCAGATGCTCCAAGGAAATGTACCCCCTTCACTCTAATCAGTCTCTTTTTATAGAGTACGGAGCAAGAGATTCAATTAGGAGCCTTACTGTTGAACACATTGTGGCCAACAAACCGACACCACAGGAATATATTTGTAACATGCATACAATTATAAACGTGAGAGGAATTGTCTTTCCTAACCTTTAGCCTAACATAGAAAACACCCAGCTATGCAACAGTAAATGGAAAAGTCAATTTAAAGCAACTTTCATATTAACTTTTTTTTTTTTTAAAAAGGGATTGAGCGGATCATCTTTCGGCCAATAAGATTACAATACAAATTTTGATTGAACTGAATTGCCTAGCAACGGGCGGGGTCCATAGCAACAGGGTGGTGCAGTTTCCACGGAACATGTGAATAATGAGATGCAGCAGTTTGCATGCCGTGATAACGCAACTGGTTTAGCTGGACACAGATACCCTTTGATAGCTTCTTTAGTGTTTCTGGATTGTAGTGGGGGAAAAGGTAGATAAAGCTGCTTGTTACTGTAAAGCAAGCAACGTCACAAATAGAAGTAGAGGCTGTACAAAAAGTTCAAGCTTCAGCTAAAATCCTTTGTGAAGACAATACTGCCAGAATATTGCTTTCATTTTTAGCTGCAACATTGCCACCTTCTGGCACATTACTAGAGTGGTGCGTTCTGGCGAAACTCAGTTCAGCAACACCATACATTAAACCTATTCTATTGTCTAATAAAACAGGCTAATATAGTTTGTGATTACCTTTACACTGACAGTTTAAAATGAAATGGAAAGTAAAAAGCCTTGTTTGCCTAAATATCGGCTTTAATTATATTATTGTTTGTATAATATGGACAGTTTGAAATACCAACATAACAGACCAAGACCCGTAACAGGAGAAAAACAGATGTTAGATCGGATTTGGAAACAGAAAAATAAAAGCAAAAGGAATTCAACAAAGTTCAGGGTTGTGATGAACAGATCAAACATATCTTGCATACAAACACATGGGGGCAAATACGCAAACAGATGGCCACGAGCAAAAAAGCGATGGGATCTATGGCTAGGCCAGTTAGGGTGAGTGATACCATACCTGGGTCAATGAGAACTTCCTGTGCCCCTACAGACAAAGAGAGAGAATGCAGGTTCACACCAAGACACACGGTGCACTGTTAGCAATGTTAGTCCCTACATACCGCTGATCTTACTGGTCTTCTCTATGGGCATCGCTGAGGCAACATTGGTTTCAAATACAGCTGCAACATGACTACCCTCGCTGTCAATGCATTAACTTAAGGGAACTCAGCTAATACTGTTTCTAAAGCCTGACTATGAGCAGGCACAAATCTCATACAGCACAGCCCAGACGCTAAGCCTGCGTAACCTTTCTCTTCGGAAATAAGGCTCTACTTACAAACAGCTAAAAACTGTCGCCATTGTATCGTCTTCTCTGCATGTGATATTTCCTAAGCCTTTTTGTAGTTGACATTAATACATGTGAGTAGAAGTTTGAGTATGTGTTGATGTTAATACAGTTTGAACACGTGATTAACAACCGAAGAAGATGATGTTATACAGTTGTAATTAGCCGGTTAGGTGATTAGCATCTCTCCGTTAAGATAAAGTCTGGTGCACCAACAAAAGAGGCTTGTTAGCGAGGTGCCTTGGGCTTGGAAATGGGCAGTGAGGTTTCCACACACTTTCCTCTGTCATTCTATTTCGGCCTTGATCCGAGACGTGAGGACAGTTCGGTGTTACACCATACAAGCTCAAAAGTCCCACCTCCGTGTGCCTACCTGGTCGGTGGCGCTTGCCCGCCTCTGCCGGCTGGGACACGCTGGGCTTGCGCCCTGCCGTCTTCCCCGCGGTGCCCCCAGGGTAGTGGAAAATGACCGAAGCTGAGCACAAGCCCTCCAGAGCAGCTGAAGATAATAAAAGCAACGGTATTTCCTCAGTGACACTAGGTTAAAGTTGCAGTAGTTAACCTGGTACATTTCAAAACCAAAAACCTGATAAGCCCCTTCTACCCGAAAAGAGTAGTGATGTCACAGGGAAAAGAAACTGGACCCGCACCCCTCATCTCTACCCTTAATTATGTCCCGTTATTTTCTTTTTCTCTGCTTTGGTCTTCTTTTTACTTTGTTTGGCATTGCAAGTTATCAGCTGCAAATGTATAACTGGAAACTGGCTCTGCCTTTGGCGTCAATCAGCTCACTACAAACTAGCAGTTACAACAGTAGTGTTGTGAATGTGAGGTGATTGACAGGCATGAATATTCTCCCTTGTTTAAAACTCTCTTGATTGGTTAGTTAGGCAAGGCACAGAGAGAATATTGACATGACAAATACAAGGTATGGGATGGTGATGGAAGTAAATTCTTTCTTAGTGTATTTCATTAATTGACAGCTGCAGGTGTGTGGTGATTCAACAGATTTAATCAAAATGACTTGCCTACTGCAACTTTAAATCAGAGCTCTGTCATGAAAACAGGGCTGCACACCACATCCCCCGAACAATATCAAATTGAGCTGCAGGAACAGGCAGCACTGCCTTACCCCCCAGCCAGAGGAAGTCATTGACTCCCCGCAGCAGCTCCACAGCCATGTGGTAGTGAACCAGGGCGTCCTGCAACATGCCTGCCTGCAGACAAAGGTCCCCGACATGCTTTCTCATCCGTCCCTGGCAGCGCTTCTTGTAGTGCCTTGAGAGGAGGAGGAGGAGGAGGAGGTGAGGGAGGGGAAAGCCTTGTAAGAGAAATGGCAGGTAGTGGAGTCACAGACACAGCCTACACACATAGTCCAACAATCTTAAGTTGGCTTCGAATGGAGAGGTTTAGTTTCCAGTTAGGGAGGCTTTAACAAGCGTCTCTTGTCACGTAATTTATTCCACATGAAATAGTGTCAGCAGTCTGTCAGTCTTTGTTGAAATAAAAGGGTCCTGTTGCCATTGTCATACATTGTCTTACCAGGGTGCCACAGGCTGCTGGCAAAGGAACTGAAGCTTATCAGCTGGCTACAGGGGGCATGTTGGGTGGAGTAGCACAAGCACAAGGGTGGTGACAGTACAATTGGCAGGGATGATGTGACCCAAAGACGGAAACAGGGGAAAACACCACCGTCTTCTATAGGAGGAGGCTTATGGGGAAGAAGGGAGGGCGCAATTGGAGCTCGAGACACTCTACTGAGACCTGAGCGACTGGGAAGGTAAAGCGCAATCAAAATGGTGCCATTTTAAAGAGAGATTAGAAGAGAACGACCTACTTTTTACATGACTATCTTCTAATCCTTGGAAGAAAGAAGCAAAGCTATTTTTTCGCTAAATATTGCACGCACCACTAGCAGTGAATCTACTTCATTGTCTACCATCCAAGTCACCCATGAGAGAAATGGTTCTCATGAATTAATAAATCACTTATTGGCGACCGATAGGTCAGGAGCTCTAGCCCACCTTGGAACACCACCACTAGTGTGCCCTTGAGCAATGCACTCAACCCTAAATTCTCAAGGGGGACTGCCCCTGGAATTTCCATGTAAGTTGCTTTGGATAAAACTGTTTGCTAAACGACTGTAATTTAATGAAATGGTGCATTACAAAGCAAAGCTGAGAGGCAGGTACATCCATTGATGCAATCCAGGAACAATAGCTCCAGGGACACTGACCCTATGCCAGCAGAATGCAAGGCTACTCCAATGTTAACTTCCCAATCGTCAGGATCCCAAAAGCCTGAACAGAGTGTCTTCACTGCTTGCATTGTGCCATGGGCTCAGCAAGTCCAAGCTAATCACTCCTGAGTTTCTAGCAGACCTGAAGAGAGCATGGGACATCTCATAGAAGATTAGGGGTACTTCGACTTGACAAGGAATGAGGCTTGTGTCAAATTAAGACGGTATAATATGTAGCCATGCATCTTTCTTGACTTTATGTTACTTATCCAATAAACGGAGCAAGGGTGGAGCTACTGTACATACTCTAATGGTTCATTCATACGCTTTACACTTCCTAGAAAACTAGCTCTTAGAGACTTACTGAATGGAGAAAGGCTTAATATACATCAAAAATTAAGTAACAAACCAAAAAGTGTCTGGTATACACCACCACTATCATGACAGAAAACTAAAATGTTATTGTACAGACGGAGTGATAAGATTGGCTTTGTGTTCTGGGAGCCCATGAACAACACAACTGAAGCTAGGGTGGCTCTTCAAGGGCTGAAGCTGATGGGACTGGGATGACTCAACTACAGCGTCACCTGCTCACCTTTTGACACCCAACAATAAACTCATAGGACAGTAAGAAAGAAAAAAGAGGAAGACAAATAAACCAAGATAAAACGATAGAAAAAAAGTTGCAAAAACCAAAAAACACATTTTTGAAGGGTAGACAACAGACAAGGTTGTTGATCGAAACACTTGTTTTATGAGTAACATCATGAAAAACAATGAGTTACAACCTATAATTCAGTATGGTTTAGGATAATAACAGTTATACAAAATGTTAAATATAGACGCCTATATTATTAACTTCAACTTACTTTGGTAACGGTCATCAAGTGGGATACCTTCTTGTGGGTATACACTAAATTGTCAAAATAGTAACAAGGGGATGGATAAAATTGGACCCTCAGTGATCACAATACACAGAGGACGTAAACTCACCTACTGTCGGTGTCCAGACCGACAAAGTCCTTCTTCTCAAAAGGAACACAAAGCAAGGGGATCTTATCCCCAGACTTATCGGTGGCCCTATCCAGCCGTTTGGACTCCAACACAATGAAGATGGACTGGACAAAGTCCTCCACCCTCTTTTCCACATCTGGACACTCGTCATAGCCGGGATAAAAGGCCACGTCTGTGCGCTGTTGCTCCGCAATCTCTCCCTGGAGCCCAAACACCAGCAGGCGTGAGTCGTAGAGCGTGGAGCCAAACACCTCCTTCTGTGCATGGAAGCGGTCCGAAGTCTGAGGCCACTCCTTGGCCACGTTACACGAAGTGACAGACACAAGGCCCACCACTTTGCGGTGTGTCTGGAAGTCCCCCCATTCGTTGTTCTCAGGCAGGTAGTGGTGACGGTAACGGATGTAAAGTAGACGCTGGGAATCTCTGATGCTGACCTGATTCACACTGGCAATGCGCTTGTAGATCTTGAAGAACTGATCCTCTGGCACAATGCCTACCGGCTGGACCACCACCAGCACTGTCTGGTGGTCCTCAGCACATTGCATGTAGTCTGGGACACTCATCTTCACATGAAGCGTACACATTTGAGGAAAACAAAAAGGTTATTCATTACAATGTTGTATAGGCAATTACCCCTTTGGCAAATAAAGGGTCCTGGAAACCAACCTGCTGTCCCTTTAATCCTTACTTTTGTTATTTGTAAAAACAATTATGAGATGTTCCTGGTTGATTCAGTGCCAATTTCTGTATACGTAACGTTGATGGTTTGAAATCAAGGACAAGCCAATTTATCCAAATGGCTCACAACTTGTGTAGACTGATTTTGCATTCATGGTGTGTTATGAATGTTACTCACACAGAAAAGGAAGAAACCTAGTAGCTAGTCCTATACACGAATGACTTAATCTAAACCTAGCAAACAAATTAATTGCATTTGTAATAAAACAGTATTTTAATTAAACCCAACTCCAAGTGCTTTTTTTTCCTTTTTTGATTCAAGTTAAAATATTTTTAATTGACAGCTTTGTGTTGTCAACTGCAGGCAACGGGTTTGCTAACGTTAGCTGCTGCCTGGCTGCATCACATTATTTAGAACACAAATAGCATGTCACCTAATAAACACTTAATGTTAGAATTAGTTATGACGGTACAAGGTAACTGTTATAGCGCATTGCATATTACACGTTATTCTATAATATTACCTTGAAATAAAGAAAGACAAGTCAAATTATTTGACAGTTTGCTTCCTTATTTTTCAGCTTCTGTCTTCTTCTTCAACAAAACTATACAGCCAGCAGAAAGCAGTATAAAAGCGCACACTAGCACCTACCACCGCCAGAAATTATACACTGTATTGTAGTGTACACTTAAATTAATCAAAAGTCATACCTTGCGAAAACATATTTTCAATCAAATAACAGTGAATCGTTTCAAATGAATGAAAGCTTAAACTTAAATGTAAACTAATAATTTTGAGCTGTACCACTGGAGAATCTGAACTGACTTAATTGGATAAACCTAGTATACCAATAATGTCAAGGATCAACATCTTATGTGTCGTCTGTTTTTGTGAATTACATCAACTGAAGTGGCCATGGTATGATATAGTCAGAGGCTTTGCTTTATTTCCCACAGGTTATGTGTTGGCTGCGGTAGCATAAAATTGATTTGAGATTTAGACTAAATTATATTGTCACCATTGTGTTGACATTAATGATAGTCAATTGCATAAAAGCAATACCATCATAATGAAGGAGATACAGAGCAAAAGTAGTGGAGTTTAATCATTCAATGTTTTTGCCTGCATGCTCACGTCCATTTTAAACATAAATAACCGTTGTACATGTAAACGTTTTGAGACCACGCCCATGTCTAATGGTACTGTTATTGTAGCACACTGTTGATATATTAAAGAAATAACTTTGCCACATGTTTAACTGTAAAACTGTTTCAAGAGTGTATTTTATAATTTATTAAATAAATCCTTTAAGTACTTGCTAATTACAAATGAGCTGTCTTTAGACTTGGCATTAAGTTATACAGTGGCCTGTTAGATTCCTCAAGGGGATGGAGAAGGCTGCAATAGACGCTGCAATATCTCTAATCCTAGACTGCTAAAACACTACCAGCAACATAACAAATTAATAAATCAATTTAAATATGGGTCATACTACGTTATACATTTTTCTAGAAATCCTGTTTTAAAATGTTGACTTAAGTTGCAAGACCATAGACACATCGATGCATATTGTATTTGACTTTTATTTGACCCATAAATCACCATCTTCTTGGAAGACAACAACATGTCATTGCTTATTTTCTTTTCAATTTTTGGCCAAGGGACTTTGGTCCAAAAGCAAAGCAGGAGCTCAAAGAGAGACATGGAATGTATAGAACACGGTCAACAGTGAATACACACGTGAGCAAACACATTTAACCATTGATCTACAAAAAACAGTGCACAGACACCCTCTTTGAGGGAAAGATGACAAACCTACATTATGCTCGGCTACTCTATTCATGGGAGAAGATTAATTGTGCTCTATAACTAAACAAGGCATATGGGCAATATTGGAACCATATAGTCACTACTATAAAATACTTTCTGTAAAGTCAAAATATTGGGAGTAATATGTGGAATCCTAGTGTGAATAGCACATGCATTCATCACAATAATGTATGGAATACACTTACTGATAAGAAAGCCAGCAAATAACAGCCATTAAAGTCAGGACTTCAATTTCCAAGAATTGGGTTTTAGCTGAGAGAGAAATTGAGCTAGGTCAATGCAAAACTCTGGCTACACAGATCCTGTTATTTCCACGAGGCAGTTTCAGTGTGTACTATGATTATGTAAACTATAATAATTGATATTAAAGATAAAGATAAATTAAAGAAGACAAGAAAGAAGTTGAGGGGAATACAAGGAAAATCACGAAAGGGTTCAGCACAAATCCAAAGTATACAAACACAAGCATGGTACAACATCATTTCGTAAATTTGTTCCATTTGAAATCAAGATGTCCCGCTCACTGAGGAATATAGACCCGCAAGGCACCCATAAATGTGTGATATAAGACATCTACATATTTCCGCATGTAAAAGAAAAATAAGTTGACCTTTGGGAGGAGGTTTTTAAATACATATGATGTAAATTGGCACCTATTTCATGCCGTCCCTAAATATTACAGCTATCCTATCCATAACAATGGTCCTTTGCAACAAACCGTTGATACAATTACCCTGCAGCCCCCTTAAACATGCAAACCTAATATAAAGATAAATTTGTTTTCACTAACTTCAATACGGAAGTAAACTAATATGATTAGAATATTTCGTTATCCTTTGCTGACATGTGATGTGCATAAGTAAACTACTAATACTGTGTTAATACTGTAGTAACTTGAGAATTTATAACCAGAAAAATTGCCTAATATTAAGACTTAACAATAGAAAATGATCCATGAAGATAGATCAGGAACATTTCTGGTGAATGCTATTTGATTAGTTAAATCATTAGGAATTATCTGGACACCGCTTAGATTAGTTGATCTCATTATTACACATCTGTACTCACCGTTGATGCAACTAAGATTAAGACAAACTAGTGACCTATAAATCATACTGGAAAATAATCCAGTAAATAAACAAAGGAAAAAATAACATGAGAATAAACACAAAAACAAAATTATATTAACAATGGATTCGTTTAAAATAAAGTGATTGGGAATGTGCCTTTCAATTGGTTAATCGTGTATTTGGCATTTCTTGTGGCATTGATGATGAAGGGGCACCGCTGGCGGGGCAGAGGGGTGGGCCAACAGGCCTCCTTTGGGGAGCGGGAGGCTGAGGTGGAGAGACGAGGCCCTCATGCCATCTTCAGAAACTGTTCCACTGAGTCTGCCTCAACTGCTTCAGAAAACATCTCGTAGCTCTGCAGAAGGGAGGAAAATAGCATATATAAGCTTTATTTCAGTTGGACAAACTCACTGAAGGAAGAGGCATGGTTTCCAAAGACCATACCCTAGACCACACACGCTTACCCCACAGTATTGGTCTTCATTGAAAATCTGGGGCGGAACAGCTGCTGGGTTCCCTGCCTTGCTTCTCATTTCATCTCGCACCTCTCCACCCACAGAGATGTCAATCAGTTCATACTTAATGCTTTTGCTCTCCAGGATTCTCATCACCGCAGTTTGTTGGGACTTTACCTGCAAACAACCACCCCTAAAACATTATGAACTGCTTTTCACCGCATGTTATAGAGTTTTTTTGTATTTTTAATTAGCTCAACAACGTAGTATTTTACTTGAATAACGTTATATGATGAATTGGTTTGCCAGTGTCTAAAAACTCAGCAGTTGATGAATAATAGTTGATGATTAACGGTGGACGCTATCTTTCCGTGCAGATTATGGAAGTTGGGAGAGGACATTTGCAGCGGACCACACCTATGCCAGGCACCGACTCACAGACAAACATGCCTATGGAAGTAGTACAGCTTTTTAAGTCCTCTACTTCTCCAATCAGTAAACGAATATTACCCTGTAAATTAGATTCAAGTTGGCTAGCCAACTTTAGCCAAAAGCTTAACAGTTCGTTGGCATGAATTTTACCAACGCCATTTTATCTTTACTTTTGCTGCATGTGCATGCCTTAACCTACTTTTCTAATTGCAAATACACAAAGGCCAGTGTAAACTAAGTGTAGATTATTATTGGGGCTTTGCGATGTAATTGATCACAGCTTAATTATATTTAATTCGTTGTTTAAATATTTGAAGTATGTTTTCTGAAACTATAGCTTTTGGGGGAAACACGACGACTGTGTATTTTGCCAGCTGAGCCACCGTACAGGTAAAATAGGTAGGACGACGAGAACAGGTATTGTAGCACCCAAGGCCCACATAGGTAAATAATTCAAACAATTGCCTAAGATTTGCTGCCAAATAGCTTATATTATACTTAAAATGCATCAGAAATATAGAAAATCAAGCATAAAAATATACTTCCGTATACTTTGCCTTTTTCTATGTGTTGTTAGTCCATTGCCAAAGGAAACGGCGAACATTTAGAAAAATAAACAAAAGAAAACAAAACCACAATGTACACTAGAGTCGTAGATGTGAGGGGTCAAATAGATGATTGGAATTGGATTAATCTTGTATTATTATTTGCAGGGCGTTGGGTGTGTCAATCATCATCCTTTCACCGTCTGTTTTGCAACAATACATTAAACGAAGCATTGCATTATTTACACTCGACTGTGGTCATATCAAAACATTTCCAAACTCACCTCTCTAGAAGCAGTTACGGTGGTATAATACAATTTTATGCCCATCGTCGCGATTTTCTAAATCCCTTTGTGTTTCTCAACCAGACACCGTTCGTTGCTGTACAATCCTCTTTCCGCGTCTGCAAAGCCGCTGCGTTTATTAAAGGGCCAGTGCCAAAGCTTCTCCAACATAGGGAAAGTCGTCGATGAGACGATGACCCATGGTATCCTATCAGATAAAAGTTTGAGTGCCTATTTACGTTTTGTTGTGATTCTTTTTATTTAACAGTATACACTTTTGAAAACATAACATCTGATTCATATTTATATATATATATTTCATAAAATGCGATTTTCTCAAGTCGGCTGAAAGTCTGAAGCATTCAAAGCTTCGGCTTCATTCAGAGGATATTTGTAAGAAGTCAGGAAAGGGTCAATGATAGCATTAGGGCGTGTATCACACATATATCACTCTGGAATTTAAGGGATCATAAAATGGCACAATTTAGTTCAGATAAAAATAAAATACATTTTATTGATTACCCAGATTAAATTATAGAAAAAGAAAAGAGGGGGAAATTGAGTTCGTTCAGAAATGTTATTGAAAACAGTATTTGTTGCCGTTTATCAAATATTTTTTTGTAAAACCTAGTTCTAATGTAGGCTGAATAAGTTAAATAAGTCAAAGGACCATGAAATATTACCCTAGAATCAGGGAGTAAGTCTATTTTGACAAAGGTTACAAAACTGGAGCTTTGACTGAGCTACAAGATCTACAAAGATCATGTGAAACAGGCCTAATGGAAAGAATCACTGCAGAGAATTGTTGGTGACTTTAGACTTGCCTGGGCCAAAGAAAACAGTAGTTGGTCAGGAGGGAATTGAATATTCTTATATGAAAGGATATAGGTAAAAAGGGAAAAAAAATTGTCTAAATGCAAAATATAAGTTCTCATATTCAACTGAATACTATGATATTCAAATTTGTAACATGCAGAGAATAATATGGGTTGTTTTGCTGAGTCGATCACATCCTATAGCAGATGTTAAGCTTCTATCACAACATAATGAAAGGCATGGTATTCTTACTCAGACGGCATTTATGTAACCCATATTTGGGTCAGCCTCAGTGATAAAGAATTATTCGCTGAAAAATAATCACATGCTTGCATGGATGTAGGTTTATTGGAATCCCCTGCTGTGTCTCAACATGCCCTCTGTTGAGCACAGCACTTTATATGGTATAGTTTTAGGGGGTTTGTTATGAAAACATGTTGCTAATTGTTTTATAGATGATTTGAACTATTTGTTTTGCCAATACAACAAGATCTAACACAGGGGAATTGGGCGGGTCCTAATCTTTGTAAATGGGGAATGTGGGCTGAAATTCAACACCGGGCTACTCATTCAGCTGAATCAGCTTTTTCCTTGAAAATAGGAACAAAGCTATGTGGTAGAAGCTAACTAACCAAATAAAGTCAGAAAATACCAAAACACCAAAAATCCTATTCAAATCCCTAGGCTGACACGGGTGTGTTAAATGGGCATAAGCTTGGCTGCACGACAATATTGGCTTTTATAAAACATTCAAAATGTGTTAACATTTTTGGAAAAAAGATGAAAAGACGTAAAGCTAGTCTACAAGCTATCTGGAAATCTCTTGAAGAAGAGAAAGCACTCTGAAAGCTTTATTTTGCAAATACTTAACATTGTAATAATTCCATATCTCCACAAGGGAGCAGTGTTTCCCTTTATCAACTTGGCTTGCATTGGCAAAGGAAAAAGTTTTGGGACTTCAGACAAGGATCACATGGAAGTGACTGGAATAACAATAACATCCTTGATGGGGTGCATATGTTTAACATTTGGTTACTGACTTAATGGAAAGGTTGTAGGATTAAATTGTGTTTTATTAACATTTCATTTCATATGATTAACAGTTTTAGGGAACACAAGCAGTTAATATTCCATCTGTGAGAATGTTGCTTACCCATTATATTGCACAAAGGCTACCACAGCAAAGTGAGAACCAGAGAACACAAAAAAATTGGCAAACTTTTCGTACGGACCTTAAACAAACCCTTCCAGCAGCAGCAGAAGTTTAGAGTTCACCATGGAGACATACTAACGTGGGCCAGATATCTCTACTCAAGATGCAGCCTAAGTGCTGTGCAAAACTGTCAAGGGAGAAACAGTAACAACTCTGAAATTAGGTTGTTTCTTTACTGAAAAGCCCTTTGGTGCCTGACAGTTTTTATCTTCTTATCAAGGCCACATTAAAAGTTAGGTATCAAAAGTAGGCAGTTTAACACAATTTAGTACAGATAATCAAAATGCACAAAGTAAACCATTACAGTGTAAAGAAGCAAAATGTCTTCATAAAAATTAAATGACAACACAAGTGAAAAAATACTGTAGATCACCATAGATCCTACAATCATACTGTTGTTGTTTTCTCAAATTTGTTCTGATGAATAAAGCTTTGTTAATTGATGGGTATTCTCAAATAGTAGTAGTATCTTTTAAAAAAAAACTCACAAATGAGGCTACAGCATT
>JAVQJS010120671.1:2500-10749 GCA_036024795.1 Galaxias rostratus | reverse complement strand
TCCTGTCTCAAAACTGTGCAGAAATCAAAGGACACACAAACATACAGTCACAGTCGCACACACACACACACACCACACACAGACACATACACACACACACAACTACATTCTCTCTCTCTCTCTCTCTCTCTCTCTCTCTCTCTCTCTCTCTCTCTCTCTCTCACACACACACACACACACACACACACACACACACACACACTTATCCAATTACTGCCCGGATTAATTGATCATCGTGCCTTCCTTTTTCTCTCTGCACCAAACCCACACTAGTAGTGTGTCGTCTTTTTTTCTTCCACTGCCTTCACACCGCCGGTTGGCCTCATTTTCTCCACCCTAGCCACTTCTGTCCTTCTCTGGTTTACATCCAAAGCTCTTAATGAAAACTCTGTGGGGACACCGAGAAGGTTTTTTTATCACAGGGGGAAAAAAACGATTTGTTTGGCCACCACTGAGAGGAAGGCCGTTTGCAGCATCATATACACCGGCAAATAATTAGAATTTATGCAGGCTCGTCATGGGCCCGCGTTCCACCCTCCCCTTTCTCCCCTTGCTGTCAGTGGTCAGAAGAGTTCACCAGAGCATGACTCATCTCTGAGTGCGTTTGATCTGAATGAATTATGCCTTTTATATTCATTATGGCACTTTATGTCTCCTATATGCCCTCCTCCCTTGTCCGTCCACAGTCAGGAATGAAATGTGTAGCTGCGCATTAAAGGCTAGACAGGGTACATATTTTATTGTATGCAGGCTGTCATGCACCCATATGTAGGGAATAAAGGTTAGCATGCAGGGGCACTGCCTGAAACAGGCTCTGCTGTTGATCTTTACCTGACCAAGTCAGGCCTCTGGGATTTCACTAGATATCTCTCATAACACCGTTGGATTGTGTCATGAGAAAGTGAAAGGAGTGTACAAATCAGAATTTGTCTTTTTGTGTTGTTGTCATGCTTGCCTTTGCATAAGGTGAGTGTTTACTCATCTTCGCCACATACATTTCTTGCCTTAAATTAAAACTAGCCAGGATTAATTAACATGGTAGACTACTGGCTCTCCATCGATTTGCGTTATTCATATTTTTCTAGGGAAGCTACATGTTTTTGAACTCTCACTTACATCATTTTGACAAACTACAACCGGAAGACTTCAATTGTTGCATCTTTAAAACCACTTAATATGACAAAATCTAATTGAACTCATGCTGTTTTGTGTACACGACTATGACAAGTGCTAATGGGATCATTTAGGATAATTTAAAATACAAACGAGTCTTCGCTCCATTCATTAATTACTGCTAATTATACCCACATCTTCTCTCTTGTCGGGGCAGTACATTTGGTGCATCCATGTCGTCAACATCAGCTTACTATAAAATACATAGTTTTGTCTAATAAATAAAGGGGCTTATTGTGAGATGACTAGAGACTTTGTTTTATTACAAACTTTGGTTGACAACATTTTCTAGTGTCTGTTGAATGGAAGTCAATGTTCAAGTCTATTGATGTGGAAGTGAATGATGAAAGTAAAGGTAAAGAACATGTTGGAGTAAGATATTAATTTACGAGAAAAAAAGCAGGATAATGGTTCTCAAACTCATTAATGCATCATTGTGAAGGTCTGAAATAGCTTATTATGTTTACATATAATATTATTTCATAAGATCTGTGCGGTCTATAAGATACTTAATATTTAATGCACCTTCTGGTGCTACAGAGTGTGAAAATCAAGACAGAAACCCATCCATTTGTCAAAATACAGTTAATAACGTGCGACATTTCATGGGAATGAATCCTCAGCATCATTGAGAGTGAGCAGATTGCATCACCTGGTTTCTGCATTTTTAATTGTTTTTTTTCAAGGCCCCTTGCCCAAGGGAGCCAGACCATTCGAACTGAAAGGTTAGTTGTCTCTGATGCAAGCAAGCTGCTAGATTTCAGATTATCTTGAGTCTTTTTTTTCACTCAGTAGAAGAGCTTTATTCCAAAATGAATTACATCTGTTCCGTGACCGAAAACACCTATTTATGAACTCTTTAAAAATATTAATTTATCAAAGATTTATTGATTTTATGTCCACAGGCCTATATAGTGGGAATGTAGTTGACTAATACATACTTTTTTCAAATACTGTAAAAATATCATCTTTAGAACAAAATGTTAGAAAATCTAAATTGTGAATGCATTGTGGTCACCTGTCACCGTCCGCAAACGAATGCTATTACCTATTGATATTCAGGATTATGTGATATCTGCTCTCCAAAAATAATTAGCCTTACCAAGTGGCCAATCTTTTTTTCTTTTTCAATTGGTTGTTTTTCCGCCTCTGCTCATCAGTAATCAAGGGTTCATTTCACACCTCAGTAGATAGCCTGCTTTAATCTGTATTCAGAGTAATTAAATCTGTCCAATAAACCGGACTCTTTTCCTCTTTGTTCTCTTATCCCCCTTTCTTTCTTTTTTTATTGTTTTACACCCTTCACATCTCATCTCCTGAAGTACGCACCACCCCCCTTGCTTGACAGGCAGAATCTATCCCTAAAATTAAAACATTCCTGACCTATCTTAGATGACAAGATAGTGAGAGTAAAAAAAGAGAGGGATGGCAGGAGAAAGAAATAAGCACACAAAAAAAGGAGAGGGGTGGGGTGGGGGGCAAGAGAGATAGAGGAAAGAGGAGGGAGAGAAAGAGTTGGTTTTAGATAGAGAAGGGAAAGAAGCTGACACTCATTGTGGATTCTACTTTCCTTTTTTTCCCCTCATCTTGACAGAACGGAATGTGAAGATTTGACCCTGTCAATCAGGCCTAGTGACAAGTTTAATCGCGGTGTGCCCTCCACCAAATGATGGCTAAATAGGAATGCAAATAATAGAGCGCTGGGGCCTCTTATAAATGCTAATCAAGAGCACTAATCAACTGACAGGTCCGCAGATCCAGCTTGTTCAAGGAGTCACTCAAACTTAGTTTTCTCTCTTTCCTTTTACTTATTTCCAAGCTCTTCCCCCCTTTCCTATCTTTCTCACAGTGACTTTTTTGACCACTGATTTAAAGGGGGAACCAAGGTTTCACTCGGAGCCCCAAATGCTCTCTGTCCTATCCGAGGTTATTCCACTGGAGTATCTCAGGTGTTTGATCTGTTTAGACGGATGTGTTACACGTCAATTATGATTGCCTTTGATGTTTCTCAGTATTTATTTTTCTTACCTTTTTTTTCCAAGCGGGAGAAGAAAGGTTATATACCTGCCCTGCAAAGGGTATCAATCTGAACTCCCCTTCTTGTTTAAGATAGACCAGCTGCCTATTTCTGAACCATGTAAATGAACTCTTGCCAATCCACTCTTCTGTGATCCCCCACAAAAAGTCAAGATCTCAGCAAAGACTTTGAAATGTTGATTTTGTCAGGTTTGAGGATGGTGACTTCCCTTCGCACCTCTAAAGAAATACAATTGATCTAAGTTCCATGTGTGCTTCAAAGTTGTGAAGGTTGCCGTTCCCTTTCGATTGTCAAATATGTCAAAGCTAAATTCGAAATTCTGTCCTGCCTTGGCGGCATCAAAAGTCAAGGCAATCTTTTTTTTTCTGAAGTCCATAGCTTCAGTTAGAAGGAGACAAAAACAGCAAACGTGCAGCTAATGTACAGTGATACTCAAGTACATCTACTCTCTTCTTGAGGTTTAAAACACCACAATTAGGAAGGATTATATGTGCTAAATGTTCCTTCATGCATACTGAACACAAAATGTTGCTCAATGCTCGGAAATCTATAATTCATTCATTTAAAGAAAACTTTTTATTCAAGAGGGTAGATTTAATTTTCTTTGCCGTAATGATACATGATTTGATATCGTCTGGGTTTGTCAAAGGGGATAAAAGGGTGATATGTGACGTCGAGAGGATCTAACATCTTAAAGACTATCCCTCTCCCAGCACTAATGATGGTGTACAGGCCAATTCTCAGGGGCCAGTCTGAGTGCTTCCAAGATATCCCATCTTCACAAGCAATCCACATAACTTAGTCTGGCAATGCCAAAGGGAGGTTTAAAGACAAGCCAAAGAGCATGAGTAAGAGACGTGTCACAGAACGGCACCACACATAAATCTCTGCAAAACTAAACATTACCCTTACGGATTCAGGTTCTCCTCTCGCTCCTTTTTTTTCTTTTTTTTGCAAAAAAATAGGAAAAACTCCTGATCTGACATCAATGAAAAACTGCTAAACGGGTGTCCTGATTTATGTGTTTATCCATTTTCCTGCTTGAGGTTGTCTCGGTTAAAATTTGAAGGGGGAGGAAACCAATACATGTGCAACTTATGTGGAGGTTTTAAAGGTTATTAACTCTTATAATATTTATATATTTATAGCCCCCCCCCCCCTCTCTCTCTCTCTCTCTCTCTCTCTCTCCTTTACTTCTCCATTAGTTCAGGTGTATAAGGGTGTACTTCTCTCTTCCAAAGGCGATTTTCTGTGACAGGGTTTGATTGGCAGGACAAATAGAGGCTGTCAGACTGTGGGCAGGCCTTTGGACTCGCCCCATTGTGTGCTTCGGCAATCTCAATTACAGGATTGGTCACAGCTCGACACCACAGTCCCTCGGAACAAATTGTGTTACCTGGTGATCTTTAAACACCCGAGAAATCCACAAAGGCTTATTTTGTGTGGCAGGAGCAAAACGTCATGGCAGAAAGCTAGCGACACTTATCCGCCTACTCGCCACGTCACCAAATTAAATTACTGCAACAAAAATGGTTTTAACCCCTTCCACAACAATGCCATGTTAATTGACTGGCCGCCAAAAATCTCCCCACTGACCTTAGGGGTCAAGTGCCCTGCCCTTAGAGATATTTTGGCTGTCCAATTAAAGTGGTAACGTTTCGCTCGCTATGAAGAAAGGGCAAGGCTTCTGACCTGAAAGGGCAACTTTGTTCAATTTGGGAGCAGCGTGAGCTGTGCAAGGCCCCTCCTGGTACCCCTGCCCATGGCGCTGGGAGAATGACCTTTGAGGCCAGCTGATGATCCTTAGTGTACTCCAGGCAGTAAGAAGTATTAATGTGAGACCTTCCCTAACCTCTGCTTTGACAAGTGACAGGCTGGGATAATGAAACCAATTTCCTGTGCTTTGGTAAAAAGAACAGTTAAAACAGTAATGAGACCGTAAATGACTGTGTGGCAGAGTGCATTATCTTGTGGTTTGGTAAAAAAGTATAGTTAAACAGCTTTGATACCGTAAACGACTGTGTAGCAGAGTGCAATATCTTGTGTTTTGGTAAAAAGTATAGTTAAACAGCTATGATACCGTAAATGATTGTGTCGCAGGGTGCAATTGGGCTCTGGTCTTTTCTCCTCAGGGCACTATGGGAAAGAGAACTTCCGTAGCGGTGGGCAGGACATGCACAACTTCATCTCCTCTGGGTTTGTGACTGTGGGACGAGGGCACCTCAAAGGTACGGTCTATCAATTGTCCTTTTCATGCTGGTTTCATACAGAACCAGTCAAAAATGTGGACACACTTGAATAGGAAAGTCTAGCATTACCACTCTACAATACTCAAAGCAATTCATCATACTGTTATGCTTTGATAAATGTTTCTTTACATTCCTTTACACAGTATGGCTAGTATTCAACAGATTATTCAGCCTCAATTTTTCTGGAAGTAGCGTTAGTGTTCTTTGACTGATAGTGAATCCATGTGGAGTGACTGGTCAGGAGAAAGAAGCCGTCATGTACCGCCCCACATTGTTTCACGGTGAAGGGGGGCGTCTCATCTCCTCTTCCTGCATGACTGACTCACTGTCACGGACAATGACTGTGTGTTGATCAAAATAAAGCACAGCGTCATGACGGCACCCTGTCACACTCACGCCGTCACAGAGAAAATGTCTCTTGTCGATGACACAAGTGTGAGAGGAATGGACAGCAGCCAGCCGCAAGACGCTGACAGAATACGACAAAAACATGTTTTCAGATACAACCTGTCCCTATAGTAATTAATGACAGAAGGCTAGGATAGCTTAGTTCTGTATTTGTTACTGGACACTAGACCAGCGTTTCCCAACCTTTTCCCACCCAAGACACGCTGGCATAAACGTGTTTGTTTTTGTGGCACGCCCCAGATGTAAAACCAAATTAAAGTTAATATGAAAGATTTGTTTATTTTTAACAAATTTGACTTTCCCTAAATTCCACGGCACACCCAATGGTGTCTGATGGAACACCAGAGTGCCACGGCACACCGGTTGGGAAACACTCCACGCGCCAACGGAGAGGTTTTCTAGTGCTATGTTTTAAACAAGCGGCTGTTCTGTTTGTCTCTACAGCGCAGCACTCGGTGGACGACATGGGGCAGATGTCCTGGCAGAGCGAGCTGGATCGTCCCATGTCCTACAGTATGTATCCCCCCCCCGAGTAAAGGTGACCCGCTTCATGCACGGATAACAGCCACGTGGCCTGCTTTCTGCCCCAGCCTGATAAGGCCTGTCTCACACACTCCACACGGCCAGACCTTGCTTTCTACCCCAGCCTGATATGGCCTGTCTCACATACTCCACTGCCACACTGCCTTCTTTCTGCCCCAGCCTGATAAGGCCTGTCTCACATACTCCACTGCCACGCTGCCTTCTTTCTGCCCCAGCCAGATGAGGCCTGTCTCACAGACTCTACACTGCAGGGATTCTGCTTTCTGCTCGGCCTGATAAGGCCTGTCTCACACACGCCACACGGCCAACCCCCGCTTTCTGCCCAGCCTGATAAGACCTGTCTCACACACTCCACCTCAACACAGCCTGCTTTCTGCTAGGCCTGATAAGACCTGTCTCACACACTACACGGCCAGATCCTGCTTTCTGTCTGGCCTGATAAGGCCTGTCTGACACACTCCACGTGGCCAGCCCCTGCTTTCCTAGAGTGGGCTCAGGCAGCTTTATCACAATCTCTGCTGGTTTCCCAGTGAGAAGTGTCTCGGGAGTGTCCATTTTCTCTACGGCTTTAAAATGTCACCTTATGTGCATCCCAAGGCTTTACCTTGAGAGACCTGAGCAGACGGGTTTAAAAACAAAGTTGAATGGATGCATTTGTCTGTTCCCTAGGCATTCGAGGGGACAGGTTTGAAATCAGGGTTGAATGGATGTGTTGGTCTGTTGTCCAGGCATGAAGTAGGCACAGCTCATCTAAAGGCCTGAGGCAGACAGAGCAATGCCTTTGTCCTCCTCTATGTTGGACTTGACAGGGTGTGCAGGGGTGGCACAGGGCAATGCCGTGTGTTTCACACCTTTTGTTTGTTTTAATTGCCTGCAAGGTAAGTGACGTTTGATAGGTTGACGCCGTAAACAATCCATATGCTGTTGCGTGGAAACACTTATCTCGCTTCATTCACTTGAAAGTAGTTAGTGGTTGAAAGTCAATATGTTCTAAATGTCACGTGAGCGATCAGGCTTGTCTTAATATTTCACCATGGTAACGACATCTGCCTTTGAGCAACCTTTCACCACCGCGTTTAGAATGAACAGACGCCCTTGAGCTCCCTGTGTGCCTGAATGCTGTGCTTTGACTGCCGTATGGTGCTGGCTGTCACCACGTAGTGGAGGTCCCATCAGCCTCGGCCGTATGTCTCTGTATAACAGCTGGCTGTCAGCACAGCACAGGCTCCCTGCTCCCTCCTCCAGCTGACTGACAGGCTGACAAACTAGCGTGTCACAGCCAACCGTCATGGCACCTCCTTACCGTGCACCTCTGTGGATCGCCCTTGTGGGGTGCCTGAAGTGAATGGCTTTTACACAGTCAACTTGACATGATGCGCACATACAGAAAGGTGGATTTTGTTTTCAATAATGTGTAGTGAAAGCAAGTGTGTGTGTGTATGCGTGCGTGCGTGTGACTGGCACACGCTCGTAGACTGTGTATCCAGCAAACAGGTACTGCGAGAGGCCAGTGGCAAGGCCACAGACTGGTATATGAATGCCCTACGTGAGTGGAGACAGAGAAGGTTGCATGTCTCTGTCTGTCCATCATCCCTCTTCAGAGAGGGATGGCCCCCGCTGACGTGGCAATTCACTGACTCTGGGCCGTCACAGATATACTTGACCTGGAGCCAAGAAGCTGCCAGGCTATAAATGCTTTGAGAGAATCGTGTTCTTTCATCTCAACAACAAACATTGCCTTGATCCAAAGAGGTTTTGGCATGAGTCAAGACGTATCCGTGGACTAATTTGCCCTGACTGCCTGCAGTCATGGAGAGGGAAATAATTCATTTACCTTA
>JAVQJS010120667.1:0-17020 GCA_036024795.1 Galaxias rostratus | reverse complement strand
GTTGAATTAAACCCATTAATTAATACAGAAATTACTACATCTATCTATAAATAACTGCATACCTATTATGCTTCATTCAGTAAATACCTGAATATAACCTTCAATAATTACATACCAATCAAAAAATATATAAAATAGGTATTGAATAATTTATCGTATTTTATTTAATTTACTGAGGGATTTATTTATTGAAAGATTTCATGCTCAAACATGCAAAAGTTTGGTTTACACTGGGCTCTTGTTCTTATTGAACAGTAGCGGGATTGAATAGTACATTAAAATGCTTCTTGATAGCAGCTACAAAAATGATGCGTTATTATTGTAACAACGAGAATAGAGTCTTGGCCTAGCAGATTTAATTGATAGTTATAATGCACCTCAAAGAGTTTGTTGACAGGGTTGTTGAAATTGCTAAGCTGGCTATCGTGACCAATTAGGACGTGCAAGATTATGTAGCACAACCTGCAGACAATCTGAGATGTATTTAACAGAACTGCTACAAGAGGCCTCTTTTTGTTAGCCACCCACATTCTAAGCGGTAATAAACAAACAGATGTTTGACACTCATCATGTCCATACAAACTATTCAAATTGGATTTGAACAGTTTACTTAAGTCCTATTCATTAAAAGTTCACGGCAAAGCAGGTTATGAAAGGTTTTTAATTCGTCAAGGTTATGAATCACAGACAGTTAATTGATCATACTATAATCTAGTCCTTGCGATTATCCTCGTAGATTGCTTACTTTGAACTACCTAAACTGTGGATTTAAGATGATCATTGCCGTACCTATCGATGTATCAAGGCAACTAGTCAGCAGACTAGACACAGACATCATGCCGGGTACAAAATGCTGGTTGTGATCATTGGTCATGAGTGATTTGCAGCAATTTACGTGACTGGCAGAACCAATGTCCAATGAGAACCATCCTAATTTTAAATGTTGGGATATGACATTTTTAATAAATGAATCATTCAATAAACAGTATGCGTCAAAATAAATAATCAAATTTAATGTAGTAAATATAATTAGATTTAATATATATTGAATGTATTAATGACGGATATATTGATATGCTTATTGACAAATATATATTTATTAATGGATTGAATGAAACTTAAAAAAAAAAGCTATTGTCAATTGAACAAAGACCACACAGGGTTAGCTAACACTAGTGTTTTAGCTGTAGTGTGTATATTGATTGCTTTCTAGTTAAGTTTGTTTAAGATAAGCTTTGGCCAATGGAACGCTTGTTACAGTATGGGTTCGTGTTTATACATTTATTTATTTTTTTCTTAATGCCTAGAATTCAGCAGGACAATTAATAATTTCAGGTCACTGTGCCGTTCCTACATTATAAATGTCTTGAACTTGTCTTGAGGTATTAGTTTTCCTTTTTGCATGCTGTGTTTTACTTGGTAAAGGGGCGTAGCTCAGTTGGTTGAATTTTTCCATCAGCTTTAAAAATACAAAACTGAAAAGAATTTGGGTGGAGAGTTCATGTGAAAGGGGAACTGAGTTTACTAAAGTAAAAGCGGTCTGTCCTTACTGTGAAATCTGTAGGCCAGCCAGGCAGGTATCTACAGGCCAAATCAAAACTAATTATGCGATGCCTCAATGATGATGCTCACATATTGAAATGCAGGTCACTTTCCTCTTACTTATTATAAGGTCAACTTTTTGATACCCGTAGTTTTGAATCTATTGATTTTGTTCTTGTGCCGACATGTCCGACATAATACCTTTTACAATGTGTGTATATAGCTAAGTGATCTGTTCGACTTTTATATACTTTATTATGTTTAATGTTCTTTTGCCCCTATTGAAATTAATTTAGGGATATTTTTCATGGGCATATACCGCCATATACCGTTGATGTTATGCATGGCATATCATGTTTGAATACTCTTTCTTGGCTATTCCGCCGAACACTTGTTGTTTGAGAAAAATGGTTGCTCTAGCTAACTTTGGAGTCTATGCTAAAAAGCCCATCACATTAACCCAACTCTAGAAATTTGTCATCATTAGTGGTGTCCTGATTTGGTATTGAGGTTAGCATTTGCACAATTTCCCATGAGGTACATGATATACATTTTTGGGGGGCAATGTGATTGCGAACACTGAACTCATTAATGACTACTTCCCGGATTGCAGGTTCATGTGGAATGAATTGTTGTTGAAAGCCTGATCTTCTTAAATATTAACCCATACTATAATACTTCATCATTGTATGTGTTTGCCATTATATTATTCTGAACTGGCACTTCTAATCTATCAACAATTAAAACTTGTCAACAAACAAGGTTTGGACAGCATTATACTTCTGCTGCAAGAACAGGTTCTGCGCACTAAGACAGTCAGTCCAATAACGGCGACGCATCGTGTCGCATTTGCTCTGAGAAATGCATCTTCCAGTTATTAAGTGATGCGTCAGTGCCAGCATGTCTTGGGAATTGCAGGGCTCAGAAGTGATTGGTTCACGTGTTATGTTATGGGTCAGGAGAGAGATTTCACAAGTATATTCCACCATTTAGCGTTCATGTTATGTATTTGCAAATTATGTTAGTAGGTGTTTCTTAAACCCCTCTCCATGACAAGGTAACTGTTGGTCTACAGAACACAAGTCAAAATGGGTCTCAAACTGTTCTTTTAAAGGTTTTGCACACTTCGAACATTCTACCTACCATTTGCTTCTAAAAGTCTTGATTAAAAATGAACCCTTTTACATCTACCACCCGCAATTACTAATTTAATATGGAGCATGTCTAAATGGCTTGTAATCATAAATCTCATATAAATTATAAGAAACACTAATAATGATTAGACAAATAAAAATATGTAGAATATCCATTAGCCCTTCTGGGCCGTGGATGGTGGTGTTGGGGGGCGGGGCGGAGTTGTGGTGAGTTGTGTAAACCCAAACTCTGACTTTACTGGGCCCCAGGGCAACAAAGCACAACATACCAATGCAATACCATGATGAAAGCGTGGCTAGTGTTCCCACTGGTAACGTCATGTGCGCCACCTTCCTTAAATCCTTTCCTTTTCCAATATGAGACAGGCCTACATTTTAGTAAAAATATTGATAAATTGCAACATTGCACACTGCTATTTCAGTTGTATACATTTTTTATTAAATTTAGCGGGGGTGGGGATTGTCGGAGTAGCTGGCTACTTTCTTAACTGGCATACTAGTACATATCTCGTATGCATTTCTATTGATTTAAGTATTAATGCTTGTTCAATACTCATTATTTTACCATAGATGTACATTTTATACAAAGTTGAAACTTTGCTAACGCCTGATATAGCCTATGTTTATCAGCCATTCTGCTCTGTTCCTTCTGACACTGCTTTGTGTGGTTGGATTTGGCTGTTTCAAATGCGCAAGGGTAACAAAGTAAAACTTTGTTTTGCAACAAGCAATAATTTATTGTGCCTAAGGTTATAGTAGTTAGCTACGCGTACATTAGCTTGTTGTGATTTGCATCATTAACAATTCTAAACAGTTATTTATGACATTTCTTAATTTGCTACATCGCTAGTTAACATGACAAATGTATGTAACATGCAAATGTTGTTCATTACACCTGGAGGAGAAAAGCATCTACCCATGCCTAGGATGCTAACTAGAAACTAGCTCTCTAAGAAATAATTGGTGATATGGTGACGCTGTTACAAATGCTCGAAAGTGCATTTGAACAGATGTCCTGAATTGTTGGCGATGTGTTTTTGTTATTCAAAAGTTTTATATTCCACTTCTGACGCCATGTTTAAATGTCTAATAACAAGACGGTCATTCATTGATGATGATGGGCATAACCAAGACAACCAGTATACAAAGATAACTTGCAAATACATTACATCTTTAGAAGATAGTGCCCTTGAAAACTCTTCAATCAAAGCCCTGTCCCAGTCATTTGAATTGGGCTAAAAAATCGATTTGAAAATGTATAAAATAAAAATAGAACAATTTAAATATAACACTGTATGTAAACGCACCAGATCGCAATATCCAAGACGTGGGTTCTGGAATCAAATTGATAGCGTCAAAACTGCGTCCGTAGTTAAGGCACCAAATATTGGCATTTCAATATACACAGAATTTGATATTATCATATAGTATCATATAATAGATCATTTTGAGATCCATTATCCCATACTGCAAGATGAGAACTTCAAAAGACAATATGTTAAAATGGACTTGAGCTGAGAGCCGATATGTCATTGGAGTTGAGCAGTTATGTAATTGGGGTTTTCAAGTGGGCACCCTCCATCCTGGATGTTTTGTTAATTTAACCCCATGACGTCTCCAGAAGGTATAACAGTCAGCAATGACGTCTCTGAGCCACCCCCCTCTATCTGCATGAAAAGAATAATCTTTCTCTAATCTGTTCCTGCAGGCCTGATAAATGATGCTCTGCAGGAACGACTTGCCTTCTATATATTTCTCCTGAGATTAAACCACTTTTTATGCTTTTACATGATGTTCTTTACTTTTGTGCCCATGTAGGATAATTCCTTTTCAGCCACAGCCACTGGCTACTTATTTCAGCCTTATATGAGTAGCTTTTATGGTCTGGCGCAATTCTATGCTGCAGATCCCTAACTTCTTGAGTAGTTTGATATTTGATACTACTACAAATCCACGGCATCTAACTTTCACTTGACACACCTTTTTTCCTAACGTCGCTGCTCTGCCTCAGCTGCTAATTTGTTTTAGCTTAGTTCCTTTCTTTCTTATGTCTCATTTATTGCTTCTTCTCACGGGACTGTTAGCTCTATAAAAGTTGCTGTGTTGGACCAGAGTAATAAATCTGGTCTTAAGTTGGTTGTTGCAATCTCTGATGGGACTCTTAAGTTGTTTACCAACATCAGCAAGCATTTTCCAATCACCTTCTCTCTTTAGCTGCCCTGTCTTATAGTTTGCCCAAGGACCTTTCTTTCCCAGAACTCCCTCCCTGACAAAGCAAATGTAGTTCTTGTCACCCTCAGCTCCAATTGGGGTGGCATTAACTGTTCAGCACCTATGCTGTATTGCTTCCGCCAAGCATCTTAGTACTTAATTGTGGCGCCAGATGTATCTTCCCTGAGTATGGCTCGTCCTGTGCCTAGTCATTATGTGTTTGAGATTAGCTGTCCCGCCAGAGAGGGGGCATATCGGATCCTCACCTAGCCATTTGATAAGATTTGTCAGTGTTGGAAGTACATAGTAGGTTGGCCTAACAATTAAGCTAGTTCCTGTGGATTCCATTCCCCACAAGTCTTTCGAGATAATTTCTCTGCTCTACACTTTCCCAGTTCATTAATCACAATTGTTCGGCACGTGAGATCGTTTTAGCAGTCCTTACTGCTTCCTCTTGCATACATATTTGTTCTATGACTAATTGGCATTGTTCCGAAGGGATTTCTATTCTATTTCTGTTGACCATCTCTGTTTTCTTGTACCTAGTCCAAATCCTCCTTGTCCATGTTTTACTTGTCCTATACATAACTGTCAGAGTTTCTTTGGGGTTTTATATGTATATGTGGAAACAGATCTTGTTTTGTGTGTCATGTATGTTGTGTCTGTGACAAACCAAACTACTGTTATTTTTGTCATCAATTTTTTTTATACATTTGTGAGATTTCATTTTGAAAGTAGGAGTTCTGTGACTAGCTAATATAAGACAGCGGAGGATTTTATTGTCAGATATTGTTCCACTGTCAATTAGAAAGAGAGTTTGCTTATGTCATTCATACTGTTGACTTCTTTCCCCAAAACCTGTTATTTCTGAGATTTTTTTTTTTTCCAACCTGCTATCCCACATTTATCTATCATAAAAGGGGCAAGGCATCCTGACACAAGTGATATTCATTGATGCAGTTAACAACTGGTTCGATCTTATAACCAGGAGTGTCCGTTCATTACATTCAAACACCAAACATCAACGCTAGATGGCGGTATATGTTCGTGAAATCTTTCATACTCATTCTATTCAGTAATAAAAGATTAAAAATAATAATAAATATAGCATGTGAACCGATGTAAGCGTACTATACTGCATAATCCAAGACACGTGGGCACTGGAATGGAATCAATAGGGTCAAAACTGTGGCGAAGTTAAGGCACCAAAAAATAGGGATAATAATAGAGGAAGAAGAGTGTGGCTTTGTGATAACAAGAAGAATCACATAATAAAATGCTAGAACCTTTCTTCTGATTTAATGGAAACCCAGTGCTATTAGGGTAGCGATCGGTTCTTCTACCCTGCCAGTGTGAATTGATGATGGAGTGGAAACAAGTGCAGCAACTTGGCTGTTCGGTATATTTCATAAGACATGAAATATACAGAAATCAGCCTAAAGTAACAATGTTGAAAGGGTAGCAGATGGTTGAAACTGCTGTGGCTGGTCCTCGGGCATGCCCTGCTGGTGATTGCCTCTCCATGCCTGATGTGACCTGATGATGGCGCATAGCTGGACCGGAAATGAAGTACTGATTAACTGTCAGGAGACAAACAGCCCCAAATGAGAAGTTGACAAAATATGGGCTGTAGCTATAACACAAGGCTGTCTCTCTGAATAAATTAGCCATGGAAAATACTTATATGCATTGTTTTAATCATGCTCGTCAAATAACTAATGTACATTTTCACACTGTCCCCTTGACTTTGATCCCGAAACGTCTTTTTTTAATGAAGTTCCAAACAAGACTTCTTCATCTTGGCCTGCTTATTGCCTGCCAGCTTTGGAAGACATATCCTACGTTTATCTTAAATAGATGAGCAAGCAGTTAAATGCGTTTTCTCTGCAATGCTGTTCACTCTGATTGCACTTGGCCCATTTGGAATTATTTGCTATTGGGCGTGGCTTCTTAATAGAATCTGAATTCCAACTCTACCTCTTAGCAACCTTAATTTGGAGACAGCCTGTGCACATCCTTGGAAACCATGGAAACTGCTATGCAACCGTTAGAATATATTTTATGATATAAAATGCTTGTTGTAAAGGAAATATCTAATATATTAAACTAAGATACCACAAGGATTATTGTAATTTTGTACTCTAATAACAAAGATCATACTTATATTTGTGGTGTTCTTTTACCGGTAATGTTTGCAACCATCTTCCACTTGATTTGCAAGGGTTTCTGGGAGTGTTCTCAAAACATGTTGGGCGCCCCTAGCAGAGAACCGCTAGGCCTTGCAGAGTGCTGTCAAAGAAGACTCAAACATCTAAGAATCCTGGAATAACAATGCGAGGAGGAAAAGAAAAGCAAGAAACACCTCTGTATTCACCCAAACAAATCAAGCATAGCAAAACCAATCGACATGTACGCATTATGGCAGCACTTCATGTTTGCAATGGGCTTCTTGTCATCTACATGTCCACGGAAACATTTCACCTGGAAACAAATCTAATTCACTGATTTTATTTGAAAAATATCATCTTTGAAATCGAAGGATGAACTTAAGGCGTGTGAGTTTTCAGCTTGGAACAAAATTCAGCACTTAATTGATCAGGTTTTTGAGAAAGCTATAAAGTTAAGTGTTAAGGAAGTCTGACACTTGATTTTAAATAGGTCTTATACATAGTGATATGAGTATAAATACATTATTGACTCTGGTTATTAAATTTTAACAAAACAAAATGATCAAGCCAATAATGTAGTACTCTTTTCCCCAGTTACTACATTATTGGTTCAGACATTTAACTACTGTGATAAGGTATTACGTTATTTACTTTTATTACATTAAGAACGGGAAAATGATTATGTTATTGCAATATCAATAGTTATGTTATTTGCTGCTACAAGCCCTCTATTCTCTGTTGGTTACCAAATGAATACATGTATTATTCATTTATCCAAGATAAAAGAAATGACCGCTTATTATAAACTTTGTGTTCACCCACTGCCATTTTCACATACGTGACGAGAACATAGTGAATCCTATTTCCATTAACAAAAAGATACAGCTTTGCTTTAATATCCTAAAACATGTGCCTTGCTGCTGCATATCATGGATAAAAGCCCAGAGGTTTATGACAATTGTCAGGTGACAGAATAAAGCGAGCATTAGAATTTAATGATCATGTGGCCAATACTGATCCTTTAGAACGGATTATTGGTATTTTTATACTATCAATGATAAACTCTTTATAATTAAGGTTTGAGTTTGTGATTCTTGGATCAAGAGTCGAAGACCCTCTAAGGCTAGACTTTTGAAAGTCTGGGAAAATGTGCAAGAAAAGGAAACTCAGTGGCGTAGTTCAGCTTTTATTATGCAGCTTCAGACCAGGAACACTGTGCCAAGGGCAGACATGAGCAATGTCGTCCTGTAGTTGGGTCTGTGTCTACCACATGTGTTGATTGGTGGCTTTTTACGCTGCCGAAGGCCAGTTCTTGACAAAGGGGGAGTTTTCACAAAGATGCCTCATAATAATTAGAGTAGCTGCTTGGTGTCTGCAGTTTCAGAAGATTGTTTTCTTGTGTAAATGACCTCATTTCGGCTTTGTCTTTGACAGATCTGTGACTTTGGGCTGGCACGGATAGCTGACCCTGAGCATGACCACACAGGGTTTTTGACAGAGTATGTGGCTACCCGCTGGTACAGAGCTCCTGAGATCATGCTCAATTCCAAGGTATAGTGGCTGAGAGTAACTGTCGGTTTCTGCTCATCTGTCTGTGTGGCCTCACATGCATTTATTGACCAAATTGTATACTTATCACAGGGCTACTCCAAGTCCATTGACATCTGGTCAGTGGGTTGCATCTTGGCTGAAATGTTGTCCAACCGACCCATCTTTCCAGGGAAACACTACCTGGACCAACTCAACCACATACTGGGTAGGAGACATGGACCCCCCCCCCTTCCTTAATTGTCGTACTTCCAGTGTCAGTATTAGGACAACTTTTAAATGTCTGATACGTGTACAAGGAACAAGATAATTTAGAATACATGAGATGCATAGTACAGCAACACTTGCATTACGTATTTAGTTTTGTAATGGTATTTTGTTGTGTGTTTTCAAACCACAGGCATCCTGGGCTCTCCCACTCAAGAAGACCTGAACTGTATCATCAATATGAAGGCCAGGAACTACCTCCAGTCCCTGCCTGAGAAGCCCAAGATCCCCTGGGACAAGCTTTTCCCCAAAGCGGACAGCAAGGGTACAGGCACAGACACTGCACTTATTTAAATACAGACATTTAATACAATTATGTGGCAAGCGATTCCAAGGCTCACTGTCCATAATAACAGTTATTAACCTATTGTAAGGACTTCTAGTGACTGGCTGCCAGGTCAAACTTTGGCTGGTTTTCACTTAGCAGGCCACCTCTTTCTAACAGTACCAGGAGGAGGCACTATTTTCTAAAAGTTGCATTGTTTATACTTTGTAAAACAAAGGCAAAGTACAGTGAATGTGTTGTCTGGGGAATGTGGTTGTAGACAGATGATTAGTCACAGACTGATTTAGCTAAATTAAAGGACCAGTACACCCAAAAATAACATCACTTATTATCTTATTATAAATAACAAGAAAAGTGAGAAGCTTCCGAACTGTGTTCTCTATCCTGAAACAACAAAGGCAAAATCTGATTCCCCTGCCCTAGAAATGACCAATGCTGCGTTAGCGTCGCCATTTGATTGTGACATTCAGTAGTGCATATATGAGCTGGAGTTTACAGAAGATGTAGTATAATTATTATTTTAGACAAAATGCAAAGAGAAAAGTAGATCCTCTAACAGGGGAATTTCATTATCAACAGCAATTAACCTTTCTAAAGACTACTAACTCTCTTATCTCTTTTCTACCCTTCCCAGCACTCGACCTGTTAGGCCGCATGTTGACCTTTAATCCCATCAAGCGCATCAGCGTGGAAGAAGCCTTGGCCCACCCTTACCTGGAGCAGTACTACGACCCCACTGATGAGGTGCACAAACTGACATATGCTTCTGTCCACATCTTGTTTTTGCTTAGGGAAATGCTTAAATGTTTGAATTATGCAGGTATCCAATTATACTCGTGTTCCTGAAAATCATGTGAGCACTATCTTGTTATATATTTTTTTGACTGATTAAAGTTTGCATTGACTAAACCCTTTTGTTTTTGTGTAGCCTGTTGCCGAGGAGCCTTTCACCTTCACCATGGAGTTGGATGACCTTCCTAAGGAAAAGCTGAAGGAGCTCATCTATGAGGAAACAGCCCGTTTCCAAGCAACATACCAGGGGTCCTGAAATGGAAAGGTACAGACACAAATCTGTGTCCGACCCATACTGTGTGTGATATCTGTACCAAGAAATTTTTGCACTTTTAGAAACTTACTTTACTTGGCTGCTTATGGTTAACAAACAATTTGCACCATAATTAAATAACAACAATTAATGTAACACATTAAACAAGTGGTGCTAAACTTGTAAAAGTAAAAAACCGTCAACAAAAAATAAATCCACTTAGTGACAGTTTTTTTCTTCATATTATAGCCCTGAACTTGAGAGATAAAGCCACATGGAGACTCTGAAGAAGACAACTCCGACATCAAGATTCAACAAAAAAAAAAAGAATATATTCAGCTAACCAAAAAAATAAAAAAATACATAAAAAAAATTGAACATTTAAGCCGCTACTCTTTACAATTCTGTTCGGGAGAGAGTTATGCCAACTTTCTTTTTGTGGTTGGGGGCCTATTCTACTTAAATATTACTTACTAGGCAAATGTCCATCTTTAGGACTCCTACATCTCTCACTCTCTTTGTTGTGTTTTTTTTTACTCTTTGAAAAAAAACTTGACTCGACTCTTCAGCCCACCTTCTTCATTGTGTCCGCATTCTTATTTTTTTTTTCTATCTCACTAGTCACAGTATATATACGTATACTACTGTATTGGACACCTTAACTGTCTTGTTTTGCTCCATAAAGCCTAAGGTGAGGAAGAGAAGGGGAAGAAGGCGTGGCACTAGTGGTGTGTGTATATACAAATGTTTAAGTGGATGTTTTAGTTCGAGTGCGCTTGTTGCGATTTTGTTTGTACATTGTTATATGAATGTTTATGATCTGTCAAGAGTCATATGTGTATGTATCAGGATTTATATTTGCTAATTATTTTTGAACAATTCAATTTGGAGTCAATCATTCAATATTTTTCCTGGCATGTTGGTGGATTTCTATATTTCTTCTTTTTTCCCCATTTAAAATAACTTGTATAATCATGACAATATTTGAATGCATGCATTCCTGAGATTTACCAAAGTGGCAAAGAGAGGGGCAATGCAATGGTGAGGTGCAGTCAGGGACTGATTATGATTTTTTCTATTCATACTCTTGACGTGTGCTTGAATTTTTCTCCTTAACAGGAGACAAATTACTGCAGTTATTTTTTGTCAGAGGAGGCATATTCAGAATGCGCCAGGTAATTTAACCAATCTTATAGATGCAAACAGTGTTAAAGTCCAGAAACACTGAATCCCCACACAGATTTGTTGAAGCCACCCTCTTGCATTAGCTGACCTGAAAGCGGTGTCCCCATATCTTTTGAACCAATAACTGTCGCTACCATCTTGATCAGGTTTCATGATTGACTCCAATTTATCCCTTCTTACCCATTATTTTGTCCCAAGTCCAAATACTCACAATTCACTCCGTCGTTCACTTATCAACAAACACCAAGTCATCAAATTATTGAGTCAGCCTATTCTACATAGATATTTGTATGTTTCAGCTGAACATACAGTTTCCCCCTCTCTTTGCCCATTTGCGATCCCCTACCCTTGATCTTATTTAGGTTACCCCCTCCTATCATATCTTCTGTTATCCAGTTTTTTTAAGAGCTTATAGTGGATTTGTGGCTGTTCTATTCTGTTGTGATCAGTGGAAAGTAAGGTGTAGGTGAACTATTTACTGTTATGTAAAGGAGGTGTACTGCAAATGCCTGGCTCGCACTGTCTGTTGTACTGGAAGGGCACATGCCTGGTTGCTTCTGGGATGTCAATGTAGTTGATCTGTTGCGTGCGATTGTGTCACTTTTTGCTAGTAGTCGCTGGATTTTTTTTCTCCACGAGACCGGGTGTACTGCCCCACCTTACTCACGCTTTTTGGTCAAGTCCATGGTCAATCACCGGCACAAAACCAAATGTCGGCCTTGTCCTCTGAGGTCTCATTGGTTTACAACCACAAGTCCCCAAGCCATACGACGTTATTCAACCCCCCCCCAAAAAAAGAAAGAAAAGCCATACCCGCTGCTCGTCTATGTGGGAGGATTCCCTTTCTTGGATCAGTTGTATCATTTCTAAACCATACATAGTTTGTAAGTGGTTGATGAGTGAAAGTAAAACTGTCAACCTGTGAGTGCATGTGGTACACTCTGTTTCCTCATCTTTAAAATACCTGCCACGCTTTACTCAAGGGCTGTCCCCTATTGGTCCTTTTGACCCCCCTGCTTATCACTGATGCTATTGGCACAGAAACCTTCTCACAGAATCTGTCAATGACTGGTTCAATTTGTTTCCCCATTTGGCATTTTCTGTCTTTTCTGGACCACATTGATTGACAGTCAAGTGGGTAGGTTTTTAGTGGCAATTGTGTGACTCAATCAGCGCACATGCACTTTGCCTGTCCAACCAAACTTTGCCCTGTCCCAGGTATTCTTTTCTTCCCAACCTTTTAACAAGGTACTTTCTCTTTTTTGTGCTAATTTTATAATCCATTATTTCTATCCTGCTTGCTTGGCTGAATATCACTTTGCATTCAAATCAATGTTTTATTAACTTGATGGGTGTGTGTGCTTTCTGTGAAACCATGCAGTGGTCCACAGTAATGTATGCGTGTGTGTGCTTTCTGTGAAACCATGCAGTGGTCCACAGTATTGTATGCGTGTCTGCTTGTGTATTAGTCTGTCTCAGACATACAGCAGAGTACTTTCTAGTTATTTCTATGTGTGTCTGAATTTGTGTATACGTTGCAGTGATGGGACACCCTCCCCTCCATATCTGTATTTTTGAATATCTGTAACATGACTTTCTCTTTCTGACCAAAAGCTGCTTAAATTCCCCTGCCCCCGCATTTTACCCTTCCACCATCCGACCAAATCTGCAACCAGTCTCATTTGGAAACCATGCAAATGAACCAACGGGACCATGTTTTTCAATACTTTCAAAGCATACACAAACACACACAGAAAAGGCACTAGCTAAAGCTGTGTGTATGTCTGTGTGCCAGAAAACTTGTACTCCTGTACACTATACATGTAGTACATGAATCAAGAGGCCCACGTGAGGCCTTTTCAAAATATTGCCCTTTTTTAATGGATGTTCTTAGTTTTGCTATTGTTGTTAATGGTAAGTTGTATTTGTTTTCTTTTTTACATAAAAGGGAGTTAAAGTAGTTTTTTTATTGATTAGTATTGTTTTTATTTGATTTTCTCTTTCTGTTTTGGATGTAATTGAATTATTGGCAGTGTTTTCACTCTAACTGAAACCTAAAATGACCCCCTACCCCCATCTTAAAATTGATTATTTTAAAAAGATTGTCAATGCGTTATGAGTTGAGGGTTATATTCTATGTATATTCTATGGGTATTGCAAATTAAACGATTAACAAAGAAACAGAATTATATACATATATTAAATAAAATTCCTGATGCTGTTAAAACCATTGGTTGTTTTTTGTCACTGGATTTAGGATTTTGGGGATTGTGTAAAAATGTGTTTTAAGTAGCTGTAGGTAATTGCTTATAAGAGGACGTTTTGGCCGCCTTACAGTTTGCTTGCTGTAATTATTTTCCCTAACTGTCGCAAGGAAACCATGCAGAATGCTTGTGATCACTGCATATCGCTTGCAAGATTGATGACTAGTCCAAGTAGGGGACTCTCTTCCTGATTTAGTGACGCACTTCCATGTGTTGTGAAGCAGATCATCAGGGTAGCTGAAGATCACAGAATTTTTGTCATGCTCCTGTAGACATTGCGATGTACAAATTGTAGAAAATAATATATTGATATGAAAAAGTTGGATGTAGTGTATATGTTAATTTAGTACAATTCTATAAAAAAAATATATGGATTTTGCTCTGTCGCTGCACATATACAACATAAAATAAACAATGATTTGCATGTATGGAAAATTTAACTTATTCATTGATTCATAGTGCATCCGCTAAGTAATCACAGCGCTTTACTTATTCCACATTTTGTTATATTACAGGCATATTCTAAAATCTATTAAAATTATCTCAAAATTCTTAAGATTCTACACATACTTCATTAGGACAATGAGAAAAGTTTTAATTTAGTATTTTTGCAAATTCACTTAAAAGAAATGCTTTACAAATCACATGCACATCAGTATTTACAGCCTTTGCTCACTACTTTGTTGCTGCACTTGTGGCAGAAATTACAGACCCAAGTTTTTTTTAATATGATGCCACCAGCTTGGCACACCTATCTTTGAGCAATATTGCCCATTCCTCTTTCCAGAACCTCTCAAGATCCATCAGATTAAATGGGGGGCGTCGGTACTAAGCCATTTTCAGGTCTCCCCAGAGATGTTCAATCGGATTCAAGTCTGGGCTCTGGCTGGCCACTCAAGGACATTTACAGAGCTGTCCTGAGGCCACTCCTTTGATATCATTGCTGTGTGCTTAGGGTCATTGTCCTGTGAAAGTTTGAACTGAGGTCCAGAGCACTTTGGAGCAAGTTCTCATTGGATATCTGTACATTGCTGCATTAATCTTTCCCTCTATCCTGACTAGTCTGCATGTTTCTGCCGCTGTAAAACATCCCCACAGCATGATGATGCCACGACCATGCTTCACTGTAGGGATGGTTTTATGCTGGTGATGAGTGGTGCATAACTTCCTCCAAACATGACGCCTGACATTCATGCCAAAGAGTTTAATCTTTGTCTCATCAGTCCAACTAATTTGGTTTCTCATGGTCTGAGAATCCTTCAGGTGCATTTTGGGCAAACTTCAGACAGGCTACCATGTGCCTTTTACTATGGAGTGGCTTCTGTCTGAACACTCTACCATACAGGTCTGATTGGATTGCTGCACAGATAGTTGTCCTACTGGAAGGTTCTCCTCCCTCTACAGAGGAACACTGAAGCTCTAAGAGTGACCATCGGGCTCTTGGTCACCTCCCTGACTAAGGCCCCTCTCCCTCGATCGCTCAATTTAGACGCCTGGACAGCTCTAGGACGAGTTCAGATGAGGCCTACCTCAGGCAACATAGGGCGAGAGGCAGCATACACCTAGTATAGGTCACCAGTCCACGTAGGTAAGGACTTTTTTGTGTTTGTGTTTGCCCTCGTAGTACAGTGTTTTCTTTTGGGGTTCATCACTGGAGCACAGGTAGTTTAGACGCCTGTGGCCTCTCTTTGCATCATGTAATTTACCCTAGCTCAGTAGTTTAGAAATGTGTTCTACTCCCTATTCTTTTTCACATATTTTGTTTTAGATAGGCAACTGGGCTGTTTACTTATTCATTTTATTTTGGCACTGCTCGAATCGACCCTGTGCAAGTTAAACCTGTGTGATCTCAAATACAATATTGTGTTCTTGAGCCTCCTGTGTGCTTCCATTCTCCCACCTCCCTCACCCTCACTTCCGTATTCCTAAAAAGGGTTGTAACACCATGTCATTAAAATAACTTTAGTAGTCTGGCTATGCCTCAGATTTAAATTTTGACTCGTTTATTTTATACTGTCTAAATTATATGCTTGTTCAGAAATGTTTATCAGATATTTCGATATCAGCTGACATTGGGCGAGAGGCTGGGTACACCCTGGACAGGCGCTGGTCCATCGCAGGGCTAACACATAGAGACACACAACAACTCACATGCATTCACACCTACAGACAATTTAGTCTCTAATCAACCAGAATGTTTTTAGACTGCGGGAGTAAATCAGAGTACCCGTAGGAAACCCACATTAACACGGGAGAACATGCAAACTCCACACAGAAAGGCCCTTGAGTTAGGTGGGGATCAAACCCAAGACATTCTCACTGTGAGGTAGCAATGCTAACCAATACAAAATTAAAATATGCTGAATGTTGATAATTTATAGAATTTTCATAATTATGTTTATTGGGAATATTGAAAGTACAAAAAAGGTTAATTAGCTGTTACATAATCCTGGCAATAGATTAAGCCCAAACAAACTAGCAGTCAACCCCCTCCCCTGCTTCTACGTAATTGCTGCCTGTCATATCATAAGAATTTCTTTGCTCAGAATGACCTTGTGTCATACATGTTACGTTGTGTCTTAAATATTCCGACTGAGACAAGCATGCAAATGATCTTTATTTAATTTAATTTTTTACATTTGTTATTCTAAATTACATACTGAATACTGTGAACTGAAGAAGAACATACTTGTTTTTCCTATTCATGTGAAGGGATGCAAGTTGTTAAACAAAATCAAGACACCAAATTCATGTATTTTATCTTAAAACTAATTTATTTTTGATAAACAAACATGTTTTTCACCTGAAAATGTAAAGGGTCTATTGCAAAAACTTTCAAGACAGTTTTTTTTATTTGGCATAAAAAGCTTCACTACAAGCTACTGCAAATGCAATTAGTTGATCTTTAATTGGTAATTTAAATACTTTTCGATGGATGCTGGAGGGTAATTGTCAGTCTTGAGTACCCTGTCTGGATAGATAGTTTGTCAAAAGGGTGGGATAGTCAGTCATAACTCCAGTGGCCCCTACTGCAAATGCTGCCTCTATATTCCTGCAGTTCATTGCACACAAACAAATGCACCTGGAAAACCAAAAAGCACACCAAAATGTTTTTCATCGTAATTTTCTACTTATTTTTGTGTTAGTTATCTAAATAATTGTGATAATATTTAAAAAAAACAAAACATTAGGGAATTTTCCAGTTGTTTTGTTGTTACATGGCTGTTCCTTGTTGCTTTTTCAAATAAACACATAGGACTTGCAGGGGTAATTCTAGGATCAGACGTTTTGGGTGTTTAGCCCCTGTTGAGAGAGTGACATGCAATGTATAGTGCCTTGCCAAAGTGTGT